>JASAMW010007438.1:0-16826 GCA_030247985.1 Epsilonema sp. ZAB3_2
CCTTTTGATCTTCCCACAACACGCGACAGTATCAAACCTAAATAGGTACGTATATAGGCCTATTCTGTACATAGTAGCAGCTGAATGTACGTACACACACATACCTTATGCGTGTTTGTATGCAAAAGTGGGGATTGCAAGATAAGACCACAAAGTACGATAGTGCAGCGGGGTAATTAGGGCCGCCACCTATACCATACCAACTTAGGAGAGCGAAAGGCGGCAAATCGCAGCAAATGTACATCCACAAAGATAGCAACTCTGCAATGATTTCTTCCACGACAACTTAAATTTTCTCGCTCCCAACTGAAAAAGTTGGGATAAACCCGAATCTACTCCGCACTACCTTAGTACTTTTATTACACTACCATTGAGTGCATGTGCATACATACATACACACAATACCAGTAACAGTACATATTATCTTGATAATAATTCTGGTCAAAAATGCCGCCATCCATAAGCCAACCCAAGGCACCGAACAAAAAGAAGCGAAAGCCGTGACAACCCAGCAAGAAAAATCTGAGAGCAGGCGGACGTTTTCCTTCAGTGGAAGAAAGCGAAAAAGCAGATGAAGAATAATCATCAAGACAAAATAAAATCAAGAATAATAAAGCAGATCACGGCCATTCGACGTCCTCCTCATCTCTCAGCTGCTCCTTCCTATGTAGGAATAATACGAAAACTCCAATCCAATCTCGATTAGCAACAGGCATGCTCACATCACAGCCCCAACTAATCTAATGAAAACAGGACACCGAAGCGAAAGGAGCCTGCTACCACCGGCATTGATCAAAACAAGAAGAGAGCTGAGACAGACAGACCAGTGCCAATTTACATACTCTAATGTAAGTAGGTAGTATCAGTATGTTATGTATACGACAGCGCACAAACTACACTACATACCGATACCAAACATTCCCCGACCAAATGGAAGCTTTTTCGGAATATACATTATGATATGTATAGTTCTATGGTACGGACACGGTGAGGTACACTAGACTAGTTGGACAGTATGTAAAGTCCTTGAGAACAACACAACTGGATAGGAATGGAAGGAAGTGGAGTACCGTTCCATCAGTTGTTTTGGTGGAGCTAAATGGCGAGAAAAACTACTCCATTTTACCAGCTGTCTCATTTGTTCCACAGTACACCACACCGTACTGTACACTGTTGGACCAGGAACTTCCACTACAGAGTACCAAACAAAATAAAAACGAGAGTCACAGGCTGAATGAGACCAATTGCAGTTCAAATTGTAGCTGATTGATTGATAGCTCTTCATATTTTATTACTCCCACAACGTGTATCAGTAGTTTGGCGGAAAGGGGTAGAAACTAGTAAAGCGTGAAGACAGCTCACCATAGATACGACATAACGGCTCTTATTCTAACCACATACAACAGTACCTAGACTGTGCTACAACAGCCGCAAACACAAACAGCTACTACACTGACAAAACCATCTTGCCTTGTTTCTACCAGATCTTTCATAAATTTTCAATAGATCTACTCGAACGGACAGTAAGCTGAACCTAATGCTAGTCGTTCTTCTCTTACCAGGAAACATATACAGTATCACAACACATAGCCTACTACGTACGTAGGTACGCACACAAAAATAATAATGCTCACCGCTCAGTGCCTAGATCAGAAAGACATTCATCGAGCCAGTTATACGCATGCAAATTCACCCACAATTTTCAACTCAGCTTCCACGCAGTGAAATGGGTTTGATGGCTCGTTCACATGGCAGGAAATGCGCTCGACGTCGCCCGGCGTATCCATGGCTGTCCAAGCATTTCCGTGCGTGTCGAGCCATGAACATGCCCACTGCAAGTCTCCCATGTGAATGGGCCATCAAACTTTGCCTAGGCTTGCATCCAATCCAACTGCATATTTGAGCACCGTTTCTTCGTGGGAAAAAGCCACCGGATCATCCAATGCTCCTCCGTTCCTCCGGCACTTTTCCCGGCAGTCCCGCCGGCGGCACGAGAAGCGTGTCCGGGAGTCGGCTGGGCGGCTTGCGGCCGGTTTTCCGCGCGTAGTCCGTCTCCAGGTCGCGGAGAAATCGGCGCACGTGCTCCTGAATGAGCGGCTCTGCGGCGGAGGCGACGAGGGCGACGGCGCGTCGGGCGTACACCAGCGCCTCGTCCTCCGCGCCGTTTCCCGCGTGGAAGCAGGCCTCGGCGCAGTTGCAGTAGTAGCCGGCCAGCGTGGCCGCGTCCGTCCCCGTCGCCGCCTGACTCCGCCGCACCACCTGACGCAGGAACCGCGCCGCCGTCTCCCACCGCCCACGCAGCAGACAGCGCACGCCGTAGTTGTTCATCACGTTCAACGTCTACGAATAGAGGCCATTCACAAACACGTAGAAAGGACACATTGATTTTTTTGAAGAGTGCATTGCATAAACTAACCACGTACGTACTACGTAGATACGTATCGCTAAAAAATGCATCCTATGTACTGGTACTTATACGTATTGGATTACGTTCTACCCAAGGACCCAGAACAAAAAACTGGTGCAGTAAACAGAGTGGGTTGCTGAAGCGAAGGAAACTCGCACGCTGTCCGTTTTGTGCAGAATACATAGGACATGGTTACACTTCCAGAAAAGTGAGGAAAAATGCAGTTGCGCTAAGCATTATGGGTGGTCCCAAGCTAATCCCTCTCGGTAAGCATTTTTGATCGGTTGGGGGAAGGAAAAATGAACTGGAAAAAGTGCAATAATACAGAGGGGTCAGGTGGCGACCACCCAATATTCTTAGCGCAACTGGTCCATACCTGCGGGGCGTTGGGACCGTAGATATTGGTGGCTGCATCCGCGGCTCTGAAAGCCAGGGACTCGCTATCCTCAAAGCGACTCGCTCCCTCCTGATCGGCGGGTATGGCGAGAAGAAAATGAGCGTAGGCCTCCTGCACCATACCCAGCAACGCCAAAGGGTTCGCGTACTCCTCGAAACTGTACGACACCCTGCAACACATCTATGTACGTACAACAACATAGTGAAAGTTAGGATCGGTGTCTGCAGGGTCGTCCACGTCATTATACAGGGTGTCCGTTTTGGATATGAAATGTCGTTTGGGGTTATAACTTGGGAACCACAAGAGTTAAAGCGCTGAAAATTTTTTTGCAGATACCCAAGAATATGCCTAACCTTGTATAAAAATTTCGTCCCAAAATTCTAATCTGAACGTAAGATATTGATACATCAAATTTTGACCACGAAAATCAGAAGTTTTTGAATCGCAAAGTCAGGTGTTCAGACGAATTCTTGTGGCATTTTCATCACAACGCTGGTCAATTACATGTATCAACTTGAAATCTCTTAGGAAACAACAATGCAAAAGGCTGCTCCTTTTTTTCTTTCCAGCAGGCTAGCCGCATGCGCATACTGGTCCACTTCACACCTCACCTCAGACAAAACCAAACCGCCAGTAGCCTGACCGCACTCTATGGTCGCACTATCTGACTCCCCGACTATTCCTTTTGCATTTTCTCCAGAGCAAGCTATGTTCTATGCACTGAAGACTTCCCAAGAAATGGAAAATAATATTCACGGTGTATTTTCAGGTGTTGAATAGCGTTATGATCAGAATCTCACAAAAATTCGTCTGAACACCAGACTTCTGATTCAAAAACTTCTGATTTTCGTGGTCAAAATTTGAAGTACCAATATCTTACGTTCAGATTAGAATTTTGGGACGAAATTTTTACACAAGGTTAGGCATATTCTTGGGTATCTGCAAAAAAATTTTCAGCGCTTTAACTCTTGTGGTTCCCAAGTTATAACCCCAAACGACATTTCATATCCAAAACGGACACCCTGTAGTATAACTAAAGTATAAATTATAATTCTGGGACCCATGCATTATTTATCCCCGGTTCTAGCGACCGTAGAGCAAAGCGGTTAAAAATCTCTCGATAACTTTAGCTCGCCTCGAAAATAAAAAAAAACCGCATGCGTCTACGTGCCCTCTGTGTCGAGAAATCGCCAATTTCCTCAAGTACTAAAAATGTACTAAAAAAAGGTACACTTTTTTCGATTATTCCACATAAATGAACAATGCCGCAAAAACTTTTTCATTAAAAGTAGCCTATCCTATGTATGTAAAATTTGATGCAGATTTCAAAAATAGTATCGGTATTTCAAAAAAATGTAACCCCTAGTATATAATTTTGCAAAATTTGTATATTTTTGACAATTTTTAGGTAAGGGTTAATTTTTTTGAAACACCAATACTATTTTTGAAATCCGCATTAAATTCTACATAGGATAGGCTAGTTTTAATAAAAAAAATTTTGCGGCTTGTTCATTTATGTTGAATAATCGAAAAAAGTGTACATTTTTAGTACTTAAGGAAATCGGCGATTTCTCGACACAGAGGGCACGTAGACGCGTTTTTTTAATTTTCCAGGCGAGCAAAAGAAGTTATCGAGAGATTTTTAACCGCTTTGCTCCACGGTCGCTAGAACCGGAGATAAATAATGCATGGGTCCCAGCAATTCTAGTTATACTATAGCTGTCAATTATTCTTTTCCGCTCCCAGATGACTGAACAACGATGACATCCCCGTCGGCACCTATCCTCGTCGTTTGTGGTGCCAGGTACTCCTAGATACGCACGGATTTACGGAGAATGTACGGACGTGTGGTGAACGCGGCATCATGCACATATACGCAGTAGGTAGCATAAAAGTCAGAACGTACTGGTCGAATGGCTTGATGAGTTTGAATTTTGCGTCCATTTTGGCGACGACGGCTTCCTGCTTCTCGAGGCAGTGAAGGAAGCCGATTTCGGCGTTGACGTAGTCGCCCTTCTGGGCGAAGATGTCGGCGAGCTTGAGACTGACGCCGATGCACTCGGGGTGGGAGTCCTGGCGCTGGTGCAGCTGGAGCAGCCGAGCGAGGACGTCGCGATAGAGGCGCTCAGCCTCCTCCAGCCGCCCCCACTCCCAGTACACGCTGCCCAACTCCGCGTACAGGCGAGTGAAGGTCAACTCCCGCTCCGGACGCTCCTTCTCCACCTCGCTGCAGCAAAGACACAGAGTACTATGCATGTAGGGTAAAGCAGGATGGGTCGGGTGCTGGGTCAAGAATACGCTCGAATGATTGCGACTTATCGTTTTTCCTGGTTTCCCAGACTTTGACAATATAGGGAAAAAGACACGAATTAAAAACAAAATAAAAAAAAAAAAATATAATAAAAAAAATAACAAAATAATAAAAAAAACAAAAAAAAGAAAAAAAAACAAAAAAAAAAAAAAAAAAAAAAAAAAAAAAAAAAAAAAAAAAAAAAAAAAAAAAAAAAAAAAAAAAAAAAAAAAAAAAAAAAAAAAAAAAAAAAAAAAAAAAAAAAAAAAAAAAAATAAAAAAAAAAAAAAAAAAAAAAAAAAAAAAAAAAAAAAAAAAAAAAAAAAAAAAAAAAAAAAAAAAAAAAAAAAAAAAAAAAAAAAAAAAAAAAAAAAAAAAAAAAAAAAAAAAAATAAAAAATAAAAAAAAAAAAAAAAAAAAAAAAAAAAAAAAAAAAAAAAAAAAAAAAAAAAAAAAAAACAAAAAAAAAAAAAAAACCAAAAAAAAAAAAAAAAAAAAAACAAACAAAAAAAGCAAGCAAGCAAGGATGCGGGGGAAACAGCTGTCTATCTTTTCAGCTACTATGCAAAAGGTGTCTTCACCACACAGAAGAAAAAACGCACTGTGCGCACTGCCACCTTTTTTTTTATGGTCCGCGAGTCGTTCTCCAACCAAACGTATTGAGACTTCCCGATTACATTGCTGACCAGTGTAGTGTGCGTAACCCTACGTACATACATGTGCAATGAACTGTAGGCAGAAGAGTGCGTGCATACCGCAGAGCCTGATGCAGGACGGTGGCAGCCTCTTCTAATTTCCCGTATTTTCTGGACAGCCAGGACTGCTTGATACGCGCCTTAATCGGATCTTCGTCCAGTTTTATCTCCTCGTAGCCGATCAGATGCTTGAAGGTGGCCCAGAGACCCAGCGGCCCCGCCACTAACACTAGCCGGCCATTTCCCCGCTTTTCCCCTCCACTCTTCTTCCTAACTTTTCCATTAGTAGTGGAAGAAGAAGAAGAAGAAGAACGACTACTGAACGAATGAGTGAAATGAGCAGCAGGAGTTATCGAGTAGAAGCATTTCTTATCGCTGAAGCACGGCGAAGCAGAGGCAAAATGAGTCCAGCTGAAACAAACAAAAAATGAAAGCAGTTGAAGTCAGTTTTTATGCTGCGGTCTCCGTCAGACAGAGTTCATCATATCAACTAACTATGAAGCAGGGGTCTGTACTGCGCAATTTGCATAGGAAAGGCTACGAACTGCACAACATACAAACCAAAGGTGTTTGAAGTTTACTGGGCGCTGGGCGGTTCATGGTAGTATCTATGTTGCGCAAGCGCTGGGCGGTGCGCAAGCGCTAGGCAATGGGTGGCGAACTGTAATTTGGATACAGAGGGGTAGGCCTCAGCCTAAGCCCGTCCATGCGCCTGCGAAGTTCAAACACCTACAGTTGGATCTAGCAAGCACTAACAGTACATATAGTACATATATCTCGCCAACGAAGACATCCTGAACGAATCTGTCAAAACCTCCACGGCTAACTTTTAGCGGGATTTCCAAATCAAAAAGCCGTTTGCTTCTATCTGCTCTCAGTGTCGAGATCTAGCCGATTTCCTTATGTACTGAAATCGCCAAAATCCGCGTCGACCAAATACGCAAAACTTAACTGCGCATATCGTTAGCGCAACAATAATGTTGTCACGAAAGCTTCTTTGAGAATCTGGAATGCTAAATATGGCAATAGAAATCGCAAAGAAATGAAATTTTTCTTGTCGTGCTTCGTTCGTAGAATCGGGCGTTGAGGGGCGCGCAGTTTCGTGTTGTGCGCAGTTTAGTTATGCGTATTTGGTCAATGCCCATTTTGGCGATTTCAGTACACAAGGAAATCGGCGAGATCTCGACATTGAGAGCAGATAGAAGCAAACGGCTTTTTGATTTGGAATTCCCGCTAAAAGTTAGCCTTGGAGGTTTTGACAGATTCCTTCAGGATGTCTTCGTTGGCGAGATATGTTTACTGTATGATAGTTAGTGCTAAATCCAACTGTACACACTAATTCCATGACCGTCGTTTCAAAAACTACGCAATACGGGCATTGCTCAGAACAAACTCTATCTTGCAAGTACTTACATACTTACTTATGCTCACTCTAAACTGAATAGAGGTAAAGAACAGGAGTGGCCCAAATTACCCCAGAACACGAATTACCCCGCATGGCACGTCGCACCGCACGAGCGTACTTTGCGTAATCATCACAACTAAAGCGACGAGACATGGAAGACGACGGGGTGTCAAGGAGGCATAATCGTCTATGCTCCGTCACACTCCTGTTCTGATGGGAATTCGCGATCAAACATTTGCCACCATGCTTCACTGAGCCACAAAAAATCAGTTTTCTGCAATAAAGAACGGAGAAAGCAGCAGCACATTTGTGAAGGTAACAGTCTTGCACGGATGCCTTGAAGCATTGCACGGCACAACCTTACCGAATCATTCCAGCAAATGGAAATCATTTCCCTTTGAAAACATACGATTGCAGTTTGATCTTCATCATTTCCCTTGATTGAGACTGAAAAGACAAGCCAAGCCAATAAAGCAAAGGCAAAAACAACGACAAAAATAAATATTTTATTGTTTTTCTAATTATTTTTGCGCAAAAAGTGCGCACATTTTTACTGAAGTTATCTGACTGAACACCGATAAATTTGGGGTCATACTAAAAGGCGGACGCGGACGCCGCCTTTTAGTACGGCGTCCGCGGAGGACGCATAAAAGGCGGACGCCGTACTAAAAGGCGGACGCACAAAAGGCGGACGCCAATTTCAAAAGGTATGCTCGTGTCTGCCCTGCGGACGCTGTACTAAAAGGCGGACGAATAAAAGGCGGACGCCTGTTACAAAAATGCGTTCGCGTCCGCCGTTTAGTAAAGAAGCATACATAAAGGCATGCCACAAAAGTGTTGCCAGATGCATGAAAATGCTGCCAGATATGCTGCAAGTATTGGCAGCTCTTATTTAGTGCTGGTGACAGAAGGTTGAAAGATGTTTTTGTAATAGACATCCACCTTTTGTGCATCCGCCTTTTAGTACAGCGTCCGCCTTTTGTTTGTCCGCTTTTTAGTACAGCGTCCGCCTTTTGTTCGTCCGCGGTTTAGTACAGCGTCCGCCTTTTGTTCGTCCGCCTTTTAGTACAGCGTCCGCAGGGCAGACGTGAGAACAACTTTTGAAATTGGCGTTCGCCTTTTATGCGTCCGCCTTTTAGTATGGCGTTCGCCTTTTAGTACGGCGTCCGCGTCTGTGTCCGCGTCCGCCTTTTAGTATGACCCATAGATTTGTGTTATAGGGCTATAACGAAAACACGGCGACGCAGACGCAGCCACGCAGGCGAAAACAACGCAGGCGACGACACAGCGTAAGTTGTCGTGCTGCGAACTTTTGAATAGAAGAGATCGGCATAAGAGAAGAGAGGGTAATAACTAATACTCAACCGTTTTCATATCGTCATTCTCTCTTCGTTCTTTTCCTCCTCTCTTCGGTATTAACTAATACACAACCAAAACAACCAACGTGGACTTCCTAAAAATTAGCTCTGCCTAAACGACACACTATTGCGAGTGTGAAGAACCATGATCAATCAATGTACCATTATCAATATTGTGGGGTAGCATGGGGACAGTTGGTCCAACACTAGCAGTAGTGTAGTCTGTGACTATGAAAATGGAAAAGCTCCACTGTAATAGGCGTTCAAACAAAATAGCATGAATTTGCATAAAAAATATGGATGCAATTCAAGGAATTTGAAGTTATTGGGCACTGGGTACAGGGAGCTGGGTTGTGAACAGTAATGTCTACTATGCGAGGGGCATGGGTTGACTTCGGCTTAGAATGAGGCTTAGGCTTAGGTTTTGGATGAAGAGGGGTAGGCCTCAGCCTAAGCCTCAACCTAAGCCTTAGCCTTATGGCGCGTTCACCAGAAGTCCGTTACATCCGTAAATCCATCTGTCCGTCCGTCCGTCCATCCGTCAAATCCATAAAACGTATCTAGGAGTACATGGCACACCGCAAACAACCATGTACTCCTAGATACATTTGACGGACGGATGGACGGATGGGCGGATGTGACGGACGTCTGGTGAACGTGCCATAAGTCTGCCCATGCACCTATTGCAAGCGCTGGCTCAAATATTTTTGTGCTACCCTGCCCATTTGTTGCTTCGACAATGTCTGTTGCGGCACTTTGTTTGTGTGCGGAATTTAGGCGGATCCTATTTTCAAGAACGGTTGCGATTTGGGTGTTTTGGTTTTTCGTTGTTTTAGTTGCGCATTAGTTATTACCCTTTTTTCAATGACGATCTCTTGTATTCAATAGTTCGCGGCACGACAGCTTACACTGTGTCGTCGCCTGCGTTGTTTTCGCCTGCGTGGCTGCGTCTGCGTCGCCGTGATTTGTGCCCACTAGCGCGAAAATGCGATGCGCGCCTGTCAGTTGCGCGATTCCACATGAGCGACGAAAGAGATGCGCACCGTCCAACTTGCGCGATTCAATTTGACCGCGATACTTTTTTTGCGCAACTATCCATTTGCGCGACACCCCAAAAGCGCAAATGTATGTTTGCGCGATGCCCCAAAAGCGCGATTTATGTTTGCGCATTGCCCATTTGCGCGAAATGTGCTTTATTCTTGTCATTCCTGATTAAACTGAGACGTATAGCTGGGTGGGCGATCAAGAGGGTCCTTGACAATTTTGACGCTCCCGTAGTAATTTTAGGAATCTGACATCTCTATACAAGAATAGCAACCAGTGTTGTAAATTCGGTGGCTTTTTCGACCCTTTTTCAAACACTAATTGCTATTCTTGTTCAGAAATGTCAGGATTACTACGGGAGCGCCAAAATTGTCAAGGACCCTCTTGATCCGCCCACCCAGCTATACTATGTGTACATGGTACTGCTGGGGTGTATTGTACTAGAATGTGTACTGCTGTGTGCATGAGTACTGCTTGGGGGTGTATTGTACTAGAATAACCGTGTTTTGACCTCAATTATGCCCTAAAACACGTGCTTTCGACCTAAAAAATATGCCTCTGCGGCCCTCTCAAAAACAAAAAAATGCCCCCTGCATAACCCCCCCCCCCCCCAACGCATAACCCCTCCCCATGCATACCCCCATATGGGACCCTCACTTTTGCATACCCCCATGGGGCTATGCACTGTAAATACGGTATATCTGGAGAACGATCAAGAGTTCGCTTGACATTTTGCCGCTCCTGTGGCACTGTAACATTTCTAAAACATTTTAAACAAGAATAGCAATAGTTTTTGAAAAAGGGTCGAAAAGCCGGTTGCTATTCTTGTTTAGAATGTTTAGAAATGTTACATTACCACGGGAGCGGCAAAATTGTCAAGCGAACTCTTGATCGTTTCTCCGACTATACTGTGTGTGAGGGGCTGCATTGTATAGGGTAATTGAACTAGAAACTTCAACCCAAAACAACCAAACAACCAAAACACCCAAATTGCAACCGTTCATGAAAATAGGATCCGCCTAAATTACGCACACAAACAAAGTGGCGCAACAGACATTGTCGAAGCAACAAATGGGCAGGGTAGCACAAAAATATTTTGAGCCAGCGCTTGCAACAGGGATAGTGCAGGACGTTAGAAATCTGCGTCAGTGCTAAAGAGCCTAGGGCACTGTTGTTTGCGTGGCCATATGGTAGATACCTATGGCTTTGCACAGGCGCATGGGCATTTGGCAGACTTAGGCTATGGCTTAGGCTGAGGCCTACCCCTCTTCATCCACTACCTAAGCCTAAGCCTCAGGCAAAGCCAAGGTCCACCCATGCCCCTGCCACAATAGATATTACTGTTCACCACCCAGCTCCCAGAAACCAGCGCCCAGTAACTTCAAATTCCTTGAATTGCATCCGTATTTTCCATGCAAAGTCATGCTATTTTGTTTGAACGCCTATGACGTTGGAAGCTTTCCATTTTCTTAGTCACAGACTACACTACTGCAAATGTTGGACCAACTGTCCCCACGCTACCCCACAATATTGATAAGGGTATATTGATTGATCATGGTTCTTCACACTCGTAACTAGTGTGTCGTTTAGGCGGAGCTCCTTTTTAGGAAGTCCACGTTGGTTGTTTTGGTTGTGTATTAGTTATTACCCACTTTTCTCTTATGCCGATCTCTTCTATTCAAAAGTTCGCAGCACGGCAACTTACGCTGTGTCGTCGCCTGCGTTGTTTTCGCCTGCGTGGCTGCGTCTGCGTCGCCGTGTTTTCGTTATAGCCTTCTTTTCTTCGTTTCTTCTTCTGCTCGCTGCGCGCTTCGTCGTTACCGTAATCTTTAGACGCATTCGTTACGGGACCCATCACACCTAACGGCTGAATGCGACGGTGGGACCGGTGTGGATAAAAATATTTAAATTTTTTATAGCTAAAAAAATTTTTGGACAATAACGCCGACGTTGTAACACAAATCTACGGGTCATACTAAAAGGCGGACGCGGACACAGACGCGGACGCCGTACTAAACGGCGAACGCCATACTAAAAGGCGGACGCATAAAAGGCGAACGCCAATTTCAAAAGTTGTTCTCACGTCTGCCCTGCGGACGCTGTACTAAAAGGCGGACGAACAAAAGGCGGACGCTGTACTAAAACGCGGACGAACAAAAGGCGGACGCTGTACTAAAAAGCGGACAAACAAAAGGCGGACGCCGTACTAAAAGGCGGACGCACAAAAGGCGGATGTCTATTACAAAAACATCTTTCAACCTTCTGTCACCAGCACTAAATAAGAGCTGCCATACTTGCAGCAATCTGGCAGAATTTTCATGAATCTGGAAACACTTTTGTGGCTTGCCTTTATGTATGCTACTTAAATAAACGCCGGACGCTAACGCATTTTTGTAACAGGCGTCCGCCTTTTATTCGTCCGAATTTTAGTACAGCGTCCGCAGGGCAGACACGAGCATACCGTTTGAAATTGGCGTCCGCCTTTTGTGCGTCCGCCTTTTAGACGGCGTCCGCCTTTTATGCGTCCGCCGCGGACGCCGTACTAAAAGGCGGCGTCCGCGTCCGCCTTTTAGTATGACCCCAAATCCATCGGTGTTCAGTCAGATAACTTCAGTAAAAATGTGCGCACTTTTTGCGCAAAAATAAATAGAAAAACAATAAAATATTTATTTTTGTCGTTGTTTTTGCCTTTGCTTTATTGGCTTGGCTTGTCTTTTCAGTCTCAATCAAGGGAAATGATGAAGATCAAACTGCAATCGTATGTTTTCAAAGGGAAATGATTTCCATTTGCTGGAATGATTCGGTAAGGTTGTGCCGTGCAATGCTTCAAGGCATCCGTGCAAGAATGTTACCTTCACAAATGTGCTGCTGCTTTCTCCGTTCTTTATTGCAGAAAACTGATTTTTTGTGGCTCAGTGAAGCATGGTGGCAAATGTTTGATCGCGAATTCCCATCAGAACAGGAGTGTGACGGAGCATAGACGATTATGCCTCCTTGACACCCCGTCGTCTTCCATGTCTCGTCGCTTTATTTGTGATGATTACGCAAAGTACGCTCGTGCGCAAGGTTGCCAGGTCCCAAAATGCCTCATTACTGTGGCACTCAGGGTTCATTACTACGCAAAGCCCATGTTGAAATTTTGACACTGCAAAAGCGCCGATAAAGCCAAAACCCAGCTAAAAGCATGCAGAAGATGTACTGAATCATGAAAAGATTGATTCAGAGTGAAAAATGGCAAAAATATGGCCGATTTTCTTCAGAAAATAGTGTATGTGGAAGGGAAATTTGAGAAAATTTTTGAAATTTGGACCTCAAGATAGCCTAAAAACACACTTCTGAAAGTTTTTCCCATACAAACAGGTCGACACCAAATATTACTACATTATTACTACGATTACTACGCCACTCATGTAGGTACCTACAGAAAGTCAAAAATTACTACTTGTAGTAATATATTACTACACCTGGCAACCTTGCTCGTGCGGTGCGACGTGCCATGCGGGGTAATTCGTGTTCTGGGGTAATTTGGGCCACTCCTGTTCTTACCTCTATTCAGTTTAGAGTGAGCATAAGTAAGTATGTAAGTACTTGCAAGATAGAGTTTGTTCTGAGCAATTGCCCGTATTGCGTAGTTTTTGAAACGACGGTCATGGAATTGGTGTGTACAGTTGGATTTAGCACTAACTATCATACAGTAAATATATCTCGCCAACGAAGACATCCTGAACGAATCTGTCAAAACCTTCACGGCTAACTTTTAGCTGAATTTCCCAATCAAAAAGCCGTTTGCTTCTATCTGCTCTCATTGTCTAGATCTCGCCGATTTCCTTATGTACTGAAATCGTCAAAATGGGCGTCAACCAAATACGCATAACTAAACAGCGCATAATACAAAACTGCGTGCCCCTCAACGCCCGATTCTACGAACGAAGCACGACAAGAAAAATTTCATTTCTTTGCGATTTCTATTGCCATATTTAGCATTCCAGATTCTCAAAAAAGCTTTCATGACAACATTATTGTTGCGCTAACGATATGCGCAGTTTAGTTTTGCGTATTTGGTCGACGCGGATTTTGGCGATTTCAGCACAAAAGGAAATCGGCGAGATCTCGACACTGAGAGCAGATAGAAGCAAACGGCTTTTTGATTTGGAAATCCCGCTAAAAGTTAGCCGTGGAGGTTTTGACAGATTCGTTCAGGATGTCTTCGTTGGCGAGATATATGTACTATGTGTACTGTTAGTGCTTGCTAGATCCAACTGTAGGTGTTTGAACTTCGCAGGCGCATGGACGGGCTTAGGCTGAGGCCTACCCCTCTGTATCCAAATTACAGTTCGCCACCCATTGCCTAGCGCTTGCGCACCGCCCAGCGCTTGCGCAACATAGATACTACCATGAACCGCCCAGCGCCCAGTAAACTTCAAACACCTTTGGTTTGTATGTTGTGCAGTTCGTAGCCTTTCCTATGCAAATTGCGCAGTACAGACCCCTGCTTCATAGTTAGTTGATATGATGAACTCTGTCTGACGGAGACCGCAGCATAAAAACTGACTTCAACTGCTTTCATTTTTTGTTTGTTTCAGCTTGACTCATTTTGCCTCTGCTTCGCCGTGCTTCAGCGATAAGAAATGCTTCTACTCGATAACTCCTGCTGCTCATTTCACTCATTCGTTCAGTAGTCGTTCTTCTTCTTCTTCTTCCACTACTAATGGAAAAGATAGGAAGAAGAGTGGAGGGGAAAAGCGGGGAAATGGCCGGCTAGTGTTAGTGGCGGGGCCGCTGGGTCTCTGGGCCACCTTCAAGCATCTGATCGGCTACGAGGAGATAAAACTGGACGAAGATCCGATTAAGGCGCGTATCAAGCAGTCCTGGCTGTCCAGAAAATACGGGAAATTAGAAGAGGCTGCCACCGTCCTGCATCAGGCTCTGCGGTATGCACGCACTCTTCTGCCTACAGTTCATTGCACATGTATGTACGCACACTACACTGGTCAGCAATGTAATCGGGAAGTCTCAATATGTTTGGTTGGAGAACGACTCGCGGACCATAAAAAAAAAGGTGGCAGTGCGCACAGTGCGTTTTTTCTTCTGTGTGGTGAAGACACCTTTTGCATAGTAGCTGAAAAGATAGACAGCTGTTTCCCCCGCATCCTTGCTTGCTTGCTTTATATTGTCAAAGTCTGGGAAACCAGGAAAAACGATAAGTCGCAATCATTCGAGCGTATTCTTGACCCAGCACCCGACCCATCCTGCTTTACCCTACATGCATAGTACTCTGTGTCTTTGCTGCAGCGAGGTGGAGAAGTAGCGTCCGGAGTGGCAGTTTACCTTCACTTGTCTGTATGTGCAGTTGGGCAGTGTGTACTGGAAGTGGGGGTGGCCGCAGGAGGTTGAGTGCCTTTATCGTGGATTGTCCTTGTTGCCGGCCTCCCCAGCTGCACTAGTGCCAGGACTCCTCACCCCGAGTGCATCGGCGTCAGTCTCAAGCTCGCCCCAACATCTTCGCCCAGAAGGGCGACTATGTCAACGCCGAAATCGGCTTCCTTCACTGCCTCGAGAAGCAGGAAGCCGTCGTCGCCAAAATGGATGCAAAATTCAAACTCATCAAGCCACTCGACCAGTACGTTCCAACTTTTTATGCTACCTTACTGCGTATATGTGCATGATGCCGCGTTCACCACACGTCCGTACATTCTCCGTAAATCCGTGTGTTTCTAGGAGTACCTTGCACCACAAACGACGAGGATAGGTGCCGACGGGGATGTCATCGTTGTTCAGTCATTCTTGGAGCGGAAAAGAATAATTGACAGCTATAGAATAATGACTAAAATTGCTCGGACCCATGCATTATTTATCTCCGGTTTTAGCGACCGTGGAGCAAAGCGGCTTAAAATCCTCTCGATAACTTCTCTCTCCCGCCTGGAAAAAATACAAAATTTTTCTCACGTGCGGGGTGCCTCAAAAATTGCCGATTTCCTTAAGTATAAAAAATGTACACTTTTTTCGATTATTCAACATAAACTAACAAGCCGCAAAATTTTTTATTAAAACTAGCCTATCCTATGTAGAATGCGGATTTTTATTTTAAAAATATATTTGGTGTTTCAAAAAAAAATTAACCCTTACCATAAAATTGTCAAAAATATACAAATTTTGCAAAATTATATACTAGGGGTTACATTTTTTGAAATACCGATACTATTTTTGAAATCTGCATCAAATTTTACATACATAGGATAGGCTACTTTTAATGAAAAAGTTTTTGCGGCATTGTTCATTGCTCATGTGGATAATCGAAAAAAGTGTACCTTTTTTTAGTACATTTTTAGTACTTGAGGAAATTGGCGATTTCTCGACACAGTAGGGCACGTAGACGCATGCGGTTTTTTATTTTCCAGGCGAAAAGTTATCGAGAGATTTTTAACCGCTTTGCTTGACGGTTGTGAGACCGGGATAAATAATGCATGGGTCCCAGAATTATAATTTATACTTTAGTTATACTATAATGACGTGGACGACCCCGCAGACACCGCTACCTAACTTTCACTATGTTGTACGTACATAGATGTGTTGCAGGGCGCTCGGTAACAGAATCCAGGAGTACGCGAACCCTTTGGCGTTGCTGGGTATGGTGCAGGAGGCCTACGCTCATTTTCTTCTCGCCATACCCGCCGATCAGGAGGGAGCGAGTCGCTTTGAGGATAGCGAGTCCCTGGCTTTCAAGAGCCGCGGATGCAGCCACCAATATCTACTGTCCGAATGCCCCGCAGGTATGGACCAGTTGCGCTAAGAATATTGGGTGGTCGCCACCTTACCCCTCCTGTACTTGTCGCACTTTTTCCAGTTCATTTTTCCTTCCCCCAACCGATCAAAAATGCTTACCGAGAGGGATTAGCTTGTAACTCACCCATAATGCTTAGCGCAACTGCATTTCTCCTTGACTTCTCCGGAAGTGTAACCATGTCCTATGTATTCTGCACAAAACGGACAGCGTGCGAGTTTCCTTCGCTTCAGCAACCCACTCTGTTTACTGCACCAGTTTTTTGTTCTGGGTCCTTGGGTAGAACGTAATCCAATACGTATAAGTACCAGTACATAGGATGCATTTTTTAGCGATACGTATCTACGTAGTACGTACGTGGTTAGTTTATGCAATGCACTCTTCAAAAAAATCAATGTGTCCTTTCTACGCGTTCGTTAAACCATACGTAACTGAACGAAGTAATAACG
>JASAMW010007439.1:0-92522 GCA_030247985.1 Epsilonema sp. ZAB3_2
ACTATGTGCATTGTTTTGAGCTCTTGTACATATTGGTGGAAATAGCCCTGGTATGTTGGCTATGTTTAATCCTATGTAGCAAGCTATTGTTTGGTCTTGCTGATACTTTGGTATGTACTGTATGTAATGTGTACATGTAGCAAGTGTATGTACAAGTAGGCTCCTAGGCCTGTGGTTCCAGAGTAGGTTACCATCATTAGCTGCTTGAACCTACATCTCAGCAGAGCTTCACTACCTTCAGAGTTGCATGGTGCAAGGGGCTGAAGAACTGCTTGCACAAGAAGACCTGCGATGAAGCCACCCAGACTGACCGGACTTGAGCAATGGTCCCGGGAACTACCAAGAGGGAATATGCCCCGACCGAGAAACTGGTGCAACTGGAAACCCCAGTTCGCCCGGGTTCGAACGTCGTGAGGGCACGACTTTCCCCTGGGAACCATGTAAAGAAATGGACTTCAACCTCTCAGATATCCTGCCTTAACTCTCATTCGGCTGCCCGCTCTCGCTGCTCGTATGTATGGCTGGGCCCTTTCATCTCAGCCGCGTCTCTCGCTCACTCGTACGTACAGCTGAGCGGCCCGTTCATCTAGGCAGCCTCGCCTCTCGCTCGTCTGGGCTGCACGCCGAGCTGATGCAATTGCAAGGAGACGACCGGACAATGCAAATGCAGTTCATTATGTATCTACAAAAGATACCGCCGATCAAAGTCAGGTCGCGGGCAAGAATTGAGCTCTCCCCAGACGTCCGTTATGTACCATATAAAAGGGGGGTGCAGGGCTCGATTCCTCAGTCTTCCCCGACTTTCTGCCAGCGTCTACTCGCCTCAAGACCTGCCTGCTTTCCTGTCCAGTCGGCCTAGCCAGGGTAGCCTGGGAGGTGGTACTGTAGCACTTGCTGCGCACTTGTGTAGCGCTGGTGTTACAGAGGCCGCCCGCCCTAGCAAGCCCAAGCTGTGGCTGGCCTCATCTCCTTGCTGGCTCCAGTCTTCTCAGCAGGCCCCCTGTAGCAGCTCTGCCAGGGGACTCATCAATGCTGCCCCAGCCCTGCTCTACTGCTGCCATCTGCCTACTTATTTTGTTATCTTCATAACCCTGTGTTTTACCTGCGTTTGTACTACTTGCTTTACTATCGTTTATTATGTATGAAGAGCTGCTGATAAACTTTTACCTGCGTACGGAATGCCTGCAGTACAGTTGAGCCTCTCTTTGGTCCATTGGGCACCAGCATCAGTGTTCGCTCGTTTAGCCAGTGCCTGGGCTGGAGAGGTGCTGCTACGCCATGGAGTCGCCCAAGTCTCGTCCCGAACTTGGTCGTTAGGATTGTCTGAGCTGCTTTGGGACATCTAAGGGTTTGCCGCCCGCAAGGATCGTTGCGACCGCAGAGCCTTCGCGGCTCAGCCACTCGTTTCGTACCCCCACGGCGCCCACGAAGAGTGGTCGGGTCATTGCAACAGGATTCTGAGGCCCTCTGCACTGTGTCCGTAAGGTTCCGGCAGGCAGCCGAGAGTTACCCTGGACCCGGAACCCTACAATACATAACCTCGAGGTGGGAAATTTGGAAAAATATAGCTCGATATTTCGGGTGAATGTCAAAATTCGAAAATAACTATCCTCTATTCTTGAGAAAATTTCAGAAAATGCTCAAATTACATCGAGCAGAAAGCCAAAATTGTGCGAAATTATACACCTTAGACCCGACCCGGATTTTCGCCTATTTTTCCGGGTCCGGGTCCGGGTCCGGGTAGCAAAATAAGCCGGGTTTTCCCGGGTCCGGGTTCCGGGTCCGGGTACCCGTGAGAGCTCTAGTTGTAATACATACTGTACATACATAGTACTGTATTACCAAGAATAATATGTAGACTTCTCGTACTGTAACGGTGCTCTCAACAGACAAGCCTGCTCGCCGTAGTCGGGTACAGTAGGGCCACTTCACTGTAGAATCCAACCAGACGACACCTACTACGTACTGGAGCTGAGTGGGGAGCGTGTTGGGGAATACGCCCAATGTACTCCCGCAGGGCAGTCTAGCTTAGACGTAGGCTTATGGACTGGATGTGCACCTCCGAAGTCCGCCAGACAGACGGGGATGGTTCTCCGTGCTGCCCACTGGCTTCGATGAATACGCAGCAGCAGTTCGTACTAACAGCGCTTGTAGCTAGTAGGGTAGAAGAAGTTCGGGTATTGCGTACGTACGTACTTGGAAGAGCTGAGAGGTAGGGCAACTGGAGTGTACTTTATCCACGAGTACTGAGGCGATAGGTAGGTACAACAAAGGACGGAGACGCCAGAGACGCGCACTGCTCTGGTCTCTCCTAGCAAGAGTACAATACTGCCGAAACACATGCACGACTAGACGGTAGGAGTGCAAATCCCAAGAAGTGAATTATGGGTGCTCACAACCTCGAAAGTCGACTACCTCTTTTACATAATAATCCTGTTCTTTCACTGTCGATCTTCTCTTCTGTCCGACGATTGGTCAGCCAGGTTCGAGGGGTGACGAGCTCTCCTTTTGCCTAGTTCTACTTTACGTCGGATAGTTCCTAACTACAGCACTTTAGCTTTATGGCAGGTTTATGTGCCCTTGGAATCTGATTTCCTACAATATAACCAAGAATGAAACACTACACACTAAAAACGATTTATCCCTGATGCATTTTGTCTTGATTGCAATAGTAAGTAGCATAGTAGAAAACAATATAGGGTACTATGGGGTAACACGGGGGAAAACCCGGACACCTATGCTTTCTGAACTTTGCCGCTTCAGCAAATGATGAACATGGTAGCTCATTTGAAAGAGGAGAGTTCAAGGAATCGATTGGTAATATACTTGCCTCAATCGGTCTTAT
This sequence comes from Epsilonema sp. ZAB3_2, assembly GCA_030247985.1. NCBI lineage: Eukaryota > Metazoa > Nematoda > Chromadorea > Desmodorida > Epsilonematidae > Epsilonema > Epsilonema sp. ZAB3_2. The sequence continues at coordinate 2,846 of JASAMW010007439.1, forward strand.
GGTTGCTGAGATATACTAGGTGTCCGGGTTTACCCCTGTGTCCAGGTTTACCCCACAGTACCCTACATATAGTACAATCAAGGAAACGTTAAAACATCTAATCAATGTTCCTTGATTGTATCATCGACAAATGCGTCAGGGATCAATCATGTTTTTAACTTGTAGTGTTTCATTCTTGTGGTTATATTATTCTTGGTACTAAAATGTACATGCTCAGGTAAGCAAAAGAATACCTTGCGTCCAAGAGCTTCTTCTCTCTCTCTTCAGTCCTTGGAAGTGAAATTCCTTGAGCAAACCACAAAATTGGGAGTTATTTCACAGTTCTTGCGGTAGACTTTTCGATCCCAAGCTTGTCGGAGTGGGCCAGGGGCAGGAAACTTGTGATATGACACGGTTTTCCTCTCCTCCTCAGTTTGACTGGCATATCCACTCTTGCATTGAAAGACACAGCACTTCTTCAGCATTGTGTGAGTCAGAAGCACCAAGTCAGAATACTCTTCGCAGTAAATTCATTTGAACACGACAGCAGTTGAACAGAGAGCAAGCAAAATATCCGATGATGAAACGAGAAGCTTCAGCTGGAGACGACGGGAAAAATATTTTGAATTTTGATATTGAAATTATTTCCTAAAATCTGGAACTAAAATAGCAAAATTGTATTTTCCATTTTTCTGAAAGTAATATTTCGTCGCTCAATCAACCCGGCGCAAAGGTTGTCAAAGTTCAGCAACTTCAACAAAGTTGTCCAACTTACATATAGAGAAAAAACGCCGGCCCCCTTTGGCTGTACGCGCAGATTCTGTTGGTCCTCCTAATTTGTATAGTTGAAAAATGCTGACGTATTTTATGACGCAAACGAGAAAAATATGCAACAAGACCGAAAAGACGAAAAAGCAAAAAATTAGTGACTGCCCTCGGATTCCGTTGGATTTTGGAAAAAAATAAACCTTGATGGTACCAAAAATATATTTTTGATTGTACCGAACTGCACGGCAGCAGAAATAAAAGCTATATGATAGGCTACACCACAGCAACAGCACAGAGCATACCTACACCACGCACAATAAAACAGTCCACCCTGTCAATAAATAGCCAATCAACCTGAAGCCTTTTGCAAACCCGATGGAGTTTGAGGTACTGGAATTTGACGGGGATTTCAAAATCACTCTTTCCGCGGAGCTTTTGTCCTTATTACACAAATCTTCTTTGCACAGCCACTGTTCTGTAGAACCAAGAATATTGCGATATCCAACCTTTAGCGCACCTTCAGCCGAAACACTGAGGCAGCCTTTGGTATATCGGACCGAACTTCGGCCCTCTACCGCCTTCTGCATGAAACAGAAATGTCCCTGACAGGTCTCTGTGTCCAAGTTGTCGTCGGTTAGCTTGTTATACGCAAGATGACAGGTGATTGCTTTTCTATTCTTTACTTCTGCAGATTTCGCTGCTGCAGATGTTTCATCATCTACGTTGACAGGATAGGGCAGTTGTCGATTACAGTCGTCGCCGTCGGAACACATGCATCCGGTACTTTTGGCCACATCGGAGAACTGTAGCTCGTAACAGTAGCCGGAAATCACTCCAGGGCCTGGCCATCTGTAGGCGATTAGTAGATCAAAAACCTGATCCGAAAAGACGGAGCAGTCCGCGCGATTCTGTAGAATTTTCTGACCGTAAAAATTCAGATTCTGACTGCGCTCGTAGAAGCAGGCGTTGCCATCGCAACTGGTCGCTTCCTTCTGGAGTCGACGAAAATTCTCGTCATCTTTCGAAGAAGCGTCTGATTTCGACAAGTAATAGGCTGCTTCTACGAATTTGCTACACCTCACCGTCGGCAGTTCCAAGACGGGTTTGGCCTCCAGTAAGTCGTCGGTGTTGCATCGATCGCCGGAGTTGCAGAAGCAGAGCAACGCCCCCTCGCGGTTACGACGGCAACCCATGGGCAGCGAGCTGAAGGGAAATCCGGTGAGACAGTTCTTCAACTGTCGCCCGATCCTATTCTTCCAAATGACGCAGATTTCTCCCTCGCAGTCGGGTCCAAGCTGAACCGAATCTGGATCAATAGCACCCGATTTCACATTGTAGCAGCGAATGCAAAAGGCGTTAGGTACCACTAGCAGCAACAGGAGCAATTGAGCGGACAGCAAAGAATTGAAACAAAAGAAGCTTTTCATCCCATTTGACAAAACCATTATTTTATTGCTAAAATTCTTCACGGATTACAGTCACTTCCAAGTACGGGATACTAACCTTTAGTGCTGTTACTCTACGAACGAATGCGTAACACCAGCAGAGATGTGTTGTGGACATGATATGACGCATACGGGATGGGATGGAATATGGCGATAAGCAGACGAGTGTTTCTTGTTTGCTATTTTATTTGTAGCGCATGAGCTAAAATTACGCAAGGCTTAGTAAATTCGCGTGTGGCGTAGGATGGGATGAGTCAGCTACTCATGCTCAAATATTTGACTTACCTGTGCAAAGCCAAACTCTCCCACGAAAAAGCATGCCGCACTCTCAGAACTCAGAAGTCGTATGTTAGCTATAGCTAGCTGGCAAACAAAGGTTGAAACATGAATAATGTACGCATGAAACCTTCAACGTTTTCTTGTCACGGTATTGGCTTGCTATCTACTTCTTGTGAATTGAGGCTATTCTTGCTTTTCATTAAAAAGTGACGATTTCGTTTTGTGTAGCCAATTGCGACCTGTGGTTCTTCATGGTCCACAACACATGTTCTTCCAAGCTTTCCAGTGTCTGTCTTTACCTGGCGAAAAGAAATGTCCATGTCAAATTCCTTGCCTTTGTTGCTATCATCCCCGGTAGGTGGCGTTGCTTTCGTGTTCGTGGACTTTCTTATCCCGTAAGCGGTATCCTCATCATGTGGTTTGAAAAATTTCTTCTTTCCAGATGAACTCCACTGTGAAACATTGAAGTATTTCTTTTCTGCACTTGTTCCAGGGTATTGGTCTGTATCTGCAACATCTGGCGATTTCATGGCCGCTGCGCTAAGCTGAAAATAAGCAATTGAAAATTAAAAATATTCATAAAAACAAACTTGTCATCGAAGAAAAGTTGTCAAATGAAAGAGTAGTAGCTACATACATACGTGAAGATTTGACAATTCAATCGCAGGTTCATTTTCATTCGTCTCTGCATCCTCCTTGATTATTGCCAATCCTCCAGGTAGGGAGCATCTTCTACGATACAGCGATTTCTTCTTCTTCCGATGCTGTGTAACACAATGAATCAGAAGGTAGGTAATGCACAGTGACCAAACCACAGAGAGCAGGCAAGTCAGGACCAACACAGTGATGACACCAGACGACATGTCATCATAGGGAAACGTGATCATGGCAAGATCTGGCGTTCGATTTTGGTTGCCGAGGTAGCTCATATAATTTGTGAACAGAAAGTCCAAAGTAAGACTGAGATTTGTGAATCTCAGCAATTGACTGGCTTCGTATTGCAGAGCGCTGTGAATTGCATCGGGAATTTTCCGTTTTATCCAGTCCCCGTGATCAAGATATACCTGAAAAGGTGAATATAATGGATGCATATGCAATGTAGGGTGGGCAACCAAACCATGGGCATGGGGTAAGTAGACTCAGCCGTTTTTTTTGGTGGGGTGGTGGGGCAAACCAGCGTACAATAGAACGGCCGTCAGTCAGTTCTTTACTTGGTGGGTCGGTTATACCCCCATTGCCGGCTGTACCCAACCCACACACAGTACACTATGTACATGCATACATAAAGCCGTCAACAGCACGTTATGTCACCAGATTTTCAAAGAGCACACCTAATGGGTTATCTCTCCAGCACAAACCTGTGTGCATTCAACGCAAATCACAATCAACGCATCGTCAGCGCAGTGGCCCAGATTCCATCGATATCTTGTGATGGCAGCAAATTCGCTCAATGCCTGAGCTGTTGCTTCCTTGGGATCATGCAGACTTTGCAAAGATCCAATCGCCGCTAACGCAACAGTATACCGTATTTTTGGGTGTATAGCCCCATGGGGCTATACAAAAATCGAGAGGTCTGATGGGGGGTTATACACTGGGGGGGATATACACTGGGGGGGGGGATATACATGGGACAAAATTTTTGTTTGTGAGAGGTGTGTAGACGCATGTTTTTGAGGTCAAAAGTAAGTGTTTTAGGGCATAATCGCGGTCAAAACAGGGTTATTCTAGTACAAGACATGCTTAGCTAAGCTTATAGGCATAGTAGCTTGGTGTAGGAGTAGCTATAGCTAGCTTATGACCAGCTTTGTAGGTAGGCTAGGTACCTTCCAGTACATGGGGGTTATACACCAGGGGGATATACACTGGGCAAAATTTATGTTTTGCCAATGGGGGTTATACACTGGGGGGATATACAATGGGGGATATACACCCAAAAATACGGTAACCGCCGGTGTCATTGGTGCAAAGCTTCCGGTTGAAACAATCGCATATCGTTTCGATGTTGATTTGCTTTAGCTTTTCGTTGGCGTGGATACGCTCTAAAATAGTAAAGTATTCGCCTTAGTTTGTGACAAAAAGTTCTTCATTGTTCCAGCAAAAATAGGCGATATTGTCACCTGAAGCGGTGAGTAGTTGATCTGGGTCACAAACAAGAGATACAGCCGATGGTTCTATCAACTGGTCGATTCTGCATACGTCGGGTCCTCGGTGATCTGGGGAAGAGTAGGATTCTACGGACCACCGAAACGATGCTGTGATTACAAAGCACCAGCTAATCAAGTAAGAAACTTCCATTTTGACTACGTACAACTGTACTGGTATGCCGAATAAATAACTGGTCTGGCTGATGTATGGCTTCTCTTCTCGGTGCTACACTTCAGCATTTCCTTTAGGGACCAAGACGTTTATCACACGCGTTTGCATTTTTATTAAAATTATTCACTGTCAGAAAAAGGAAAATCCATGCATTACAGATGTACGTACGTTCAATGAATTGTCTTCTAAGCTTTATCCATGCGTGGTGATGTGCCACCGTTTTTGAAACTGCGGATTTTCTTATATTTGAGTTGAGTACCGTAGCGTACTACGTACTACGTACAGTATTTAGCCTGTATGCATACGACCCTTGATTGGGATGGAGAAGGAAAAACTTACCGTGCCAGAGAAGGGAGTCGAACCCTGGACCTCTCGCACTCCACCAGGCGAGCGCCCTAACCAATTGAACTACAGTTACCGTATGTATGTACACAACACACCTGGATCTGGACTGGATGACCTCAGTCACATCTATGTGTGAACATGAAGTTATCGATCCTTCATAGTCATTGACGTCATTCTTCCTAGCAGGAAATCTTTCCTTTGCAACATCAATGAATGGATGAAATTTGATTTTGATAAAACACAGCAGGCCATAGGCTCGTTACGTGTGCGTTAGACCTCGCACGCCTAAAATAGGTATGAATGTAGTTCATCAGCCAGCCAGTCAGTACATCACGTACATAGGTGGGAAATGAACGGTCATTCATTTGGCATTGTACGTACGTAGTACGTCAGAGTTTAAGCCTAGCGAGCGCTTCCGCTGTGCAGTAATAATTATTATTTAGCAATCACTACGCATCATTTGTGCATTTTCCATGCGTCAACTTGGTACCTACATGACGTACATACCTATTTATGTATCTACACAACACATTGTGTCCTTTTGCCTCTCGGCCATTTCAACGCGCCTTCAATTTCATTTGGCCATTTTCTCCTTTTGTTCGCTATTTTGTCTTTCGGTACATACATCGGGGTCGGTCAAAACTTGAGCTTTGATGTTTAGGTTTCAAGGCTTTAGGTTTCTGTGCAGATATTAGGCAGTTTGTGTAATTCTAACGGATTTTATTTGCCGTAAGCAAAGCAGATCACAATCACACAGCATATGGGAGGGGCCGCTTGCGATACGCACTATTACGTATTAGCTAAGGTATAAGCATGAGGGAGGTACATGTAGCTGTGCCACTATATGAAATGGATGCATAAATATGTAGTGCGTTGCGTACGTTACGTACATAGGGTATACTGTAGCCCACATTACATACTAATTTGCCCCGGTCAAACTACGTTCGTACACCTTTTTTTCTACAGGCTAATGTTTCGTAAGTAGCGAACAAGTCAACTTTACAGTACCGTAATCCTCCTTGTTCTATGCATATGGGAAAATACAGGGTGTCTCATAACAAACCGAACACTTTTCCGAGCATGTAACTCTGGAACCACACGTTAGATTTTCATGCGGTTTTTTGTATTTATTAGCCAAGGCTTCAACTTAGATGTGTACAAAATTTTAGCTTTGTAGGCCCAGTGGAAGGTGCTCAAACACCTTCTTTCTCCGGCGGTCAAAAACGAGGGTTTTCGAACTGTTAGTGCCGATTTAGGGGTCTTTTGTGCATGGGTCCAAGATAAAATTAGTCTCGTAATGAAAAAAGAGGTCCCAAAATGCTAGAAAATGTGTATCTGTATCTCATGCATTATCCCATAGCATGCACCATAGCAAACGCATGGAACAGGGTATTTTGAAAAATTAAGACCGAAATTTTTCTCCATACTGAAGAAAAACGTTGATTTTGAGCTTTGAGATTCAAACCATCGCAACTTCCGAAGTATGAGGAGAAAATAGTTGCAATTTTGTACACATTTAAGTTGAAGCCTTGGCTACTAAATACAAAAAACTGCATGGAAATCTAACGTGTGGTTCCAGAGTTACATGCACGGAAAAGTGTTCGGTTTATTTTGAGACACTCTGTAGTTGCCTCCCGTGCGTTGCGTGGGGTTCGAATAGGAAAAGCGGCACGGTAGGAGCTGGAAAAACTTATTTCATTACAACAAACCTAATGCTCATTGTGTGATAGAAGCACTTTCGTGACCCAATAGAATAGAGCTGAAGATTGAAGAGCTGAAGAATGAATAGAGCTCAAGATTCTGCTATCGCATTAGTTTTCACCTGTATGGCGTGGGTCGACCGCTTTGTTTTGTCTGACACGTTGTACGTGTATAATGGACATAGAATCTGCATTCATGCTGCTCTCGGAGAACTTGAGGCTTCTTTTATCTTCTTTCTTATTAGAAAAAGAGCGTTATGGGATTGTACTTTTCGGGCTGCACAGTGTACATATACGGAAATTTTGAAACAGCGCATTGCTCGGTTGTTTGCTTGCGTAACAGATATATTTGTATGTTATTCATTAATTTTGGAAATCCTGACAACTTGTGTCACATTCAGTGCTCTGTTTCCTGAGCAACTATCTATCTACGTTTGCGAAAAAGCAACAAGGAGGCGTACACTAGATACAGTAACCCCCTGGTGGACAGAAGAAGGAATAGAAATAGATAGAACCAGGACTCCATAATAGAGAAGGACTGAGCATCTGCGAACAAAAGTCGTGCGCAGAGCTACGCCCGATAAGGGCCAAAAGCGTCCCCCAACTGGGACCCCCGTCCCCCATCTGGGGGACGTCCCCCAACTCGGGGACGCCGTCCCCCAACTGGGGGACGCTGGAGGCGACACTCAGCCACATAGTAGGAGGCGCCGCAAAAACTCATAAACTTGATGTTTCAAGTTTATGTTACACCTGAGCCAGGTCTATTGGTGCAGCAGGTATCTTTACCGGCTAAATTTTACCGGGTACCGGCACAATTTCGAGCCGGTAAAATTTACCGGCTTACCTTTTACCGGCTGGTCCTTGCCGGTATACCGGAGCCGGTAAAAATTTTTACCGCCGGTACCGGATTTTACCGCCTACCACCTTGAACTGCGTTTACCTGGTAAAAATTGATAGCTTGTATGTATGATCGAGCTATTTCAAGCAAGTTTTTGTGCAGTAGTACTAATTTACCAACGCATCTTTTGTGAAATTTCGCACCAGTTGCGACACTCAATCAAATTCACTATGCATTCATGTTTCTTTCTGTCCTTGTTGGTGACTTTGTACGAAACAAGCACAGTAAATGTCATCAAGGATTTTTTCATACCCTCGACATTAGCAATTGAAGCGCAGGTTCCATTGGGCCCCAAAACGTCTTCAATCAATTCTGAACAAAAATTATTGCGAAGCGGGCTGTAAAGATATGGAATTATATTTTGTTGTTTCAAAATGCTTTGTACATACGTACGTGTACCTAGCTACATACGTACGTATACTGACGCACGTTGTGCGTACGTAACGTAATACGCTCGAGAAGTGGTAAGGAAGCCATGTATGTACAGTACCGTAACATATGACAATATTGCTACGAGTTATTTATCATTTTACACTTGGTCATGTTGTATCCCCGCAAATTTTGAAACCAAACTGTTTCGACCACCTACAAATTCGCCTAAAATTAGATCAAACATTTTACCGGATTTACCGGGTAAAAATTTCTGATTTACCGGTTTTACCGGGTAAGGAGTTTTGAAAAAGGTAAAATTACCGGTTTACCGGGTAAAATACCATGCAGCCGGTATGCACCAATAGCCAGGTCGGTGTTTACCCAGGCAAAAAAAGGTGTGTACAGAATTCTGCACGCACCTTAGAATGCTGGGTAAACACCGACCTGGAGCTCACTGCTCAGGTGTAGCATAAACTTGAAACATCAAGTTTCTGAGTTTTTGCGGCGCCTCCTACTATGTGGCTGAGTGTCGCCTCCAGCGTCCCCCAGTTGGGGGACGGCGTCCCCGAGTTGGGGGACGTCCCCCAGATGGGGGACGGGGGTCCCAGTTGGGGGACGCTTTTGGCCCTTATCGGGCGTAGCTCTGCGCACGACTTTTGTTCGCAGATGCTCAGTCCTTCTCTATTATGGGGTCCTGATAGAACTCACCTTTTATTCGCACTCACTGTGCACTCATGCTGTAAGAGGTTTTAGCGATTTTGGTTCTATGATTTTTTCTTACACAGTCGGTCATCAAGAAAATGCGGATTTTTCATAGTCGTGGAAGGCTCTTTGCGTAAAATAGCACAAAATTTCTGTACGTAAAGATCTTCAATGTAATTCACACCAGACAGTCTTTTTTGCCACTGCAAATTCTTATAATCTCGCAATGGACCGACCGTAAACATGATTATGATAGGCCTCTTTCTTTAAGCCTTAACGCGGTCCGTGAGCTGAGCGGACAGGTACCGTATGTACGTTCATAGGTCCTTGTACTCTCGGTAGTCTAACTGCCGTCACATCACCAAACTCCTGAAGATACATATGTACATCATAGTACTGTAAGTCTTATAGCTCCAGTGACTGAGTGCGGGCTGTTCAGATTCACAAGGTGTCTGTCTGCTCATCACTTCGCTGGCAGCCGACCAGAACAATCATGAGCATGAACGATACCGACACCGACGACTACGTGAATAATTATTTTCTGGGCCGGATGAAGGCGCAGAATTTGACGACGGCGACGCCGACGCACCTGACCGTCTACGCCTCCTTCTTCTTCGAAGGCATTCTGATGGTGGTGGGAAACGCGATCATCGTCGCTGCTGCTCTTCTCTACAAGCCGCTGAGACGAAAGGAAATCTACATCATGGTCGGACTCGCTGTAGGAGACGGGCTATACGGTATGTACATGTAGGTATTGTATGCAGGTTATTTTTTTAAAAATTCTGCATAAGATAGGCTTGGGGAGAGAGGTTCCGTGATATTGTTGATTTATCTTCAAAAGATTTATCTTTCATCATACACTCTTCTGGTACAGTACTCTTGAAGTAATCACCCAGCTTACCGTGACCGTCAGTGCTTCAAGCTTTTCATATATTTCATTTTTGGTTTGCTGCAGGTTTTGGCTTCTTCTTCTCTGGCATTCGCCGTTCTCTGTTGGCTTGGCAGGGCATGCACATGTGGAAACTGACCCCGTGGCAGTGCATGACTGCCCTACAAAATCCCTTCTTCATCGTCGGTTCACAAGCTGCTGCCATCATGCTTGTGGTGCTAAGTCTAGACCGCCTGATCGCTGTCAAGTGGTTCTCACTCTACATGACGTTGGGAACAAGGTACTGTACCTAATACTGACACAGTACCGTAATGTACATCTCACAGCCTAATTTAATGTCCATTTCTAAGCCTCAGCCTACCAGTATGTCCATTTCTTAGCCTAAGCCTAAGCCTATATCCATTGCTAAGCCTAAGCCTATGCCCATTGCTAAGCCTAAGCCTATGTCCATTGCTAAGCCTAAGGCTATGTCCATTGCTAAGCCTAAGCCTATGTCCATTGCTAAGCCTAAGCCTAAGCCTATCTCCATTGCTAAGCCTAAGCCTAAGCCTATGTCTATTTCTTAGCCTAAGCCTAAGCCTATGTCCATTGCTAAGCCTAAGCCTATGCCCATTGCTAAGCCTAAGCCTAAGCCTATGTCCATTGCTAAGCCTAAGCCTAAGCCTATGTCCATTGCTAAGCCTAAGCCTATGTCCATTGCTAAGCCTAAGCCTATGTCCATTGCTAAGCCTAAGCCTAAGCCTATGTCCATTGCTAAGCCTAAGCCTAAGCCTATGTCCATTGCTAAGCCTAAGCCTAAGCCTATGTCCATTGCTAAGCCTAAGCCTATGTCCATTGCTAAGCCTAAGCCTAAGCCTATGTCCATTGCTAAGCCTAAGCCTAAGCCTATGTCCATTGCTAAGCCTAAGCCTAAGCCTATGTCCATTGCTAAGCCTAAGCCTAAGCCTATGTCCATTGCTAAGCCTAAGCCTAAGCCTATGTCCATTGCTAAGCCTAAGCCTATGTCCATTGCTAAGCCTAAGCCTAAGCCTATGTCCATTGCTAAGCCTAAGCCTAAGCCTATGTCCATTGCTAAGCCTAAGCCTAAGCCTATGTCCATTGCTAAGCCTAAGCCTATGTCCATTTCTTAGCCTAAGCCTAAGCCTATGTCCATTGCTAAGCCTAAGCCTAAGCCTATGTCCATTTCTAAGCCTAAGTCTAAGCCTATGTCCATTTCTAAACCTAAAGCCTCAGCCTATGTCCATTGCTAAGCCTAAGCCTATGTCCATTTCTAAGCCTAAGCCTAAGCCTATGTCCATTGCTAAGGCTAAGCCTAAGCCTATATCATTGCTAAGCCTAAGCCTAAGCCTATGTCCATTGCTAAGCCTAAGCCTAAGCCTATGTCTATTTCTTAGCTTAAGCCTATGTCCATTGCTAAGCCTAAGCCTATGTTCATTTCTTAGCCTAAGCCTAAGCCTATGTCCATTGCTAAGCCTAAGCCAAAGCCTATGTCCATTGCTAAGCCTCAGCCTAAGCCTATGTCCATTTCTTAGCCTAAGCCTAAGCCTATGTCCATTGCTAAGCCTAAGCCTATGTCCATTGCTAAGCCTAAGCCTATGTCCATTCTAAGCCTAAGCCTAAGCCTGTATGTCCATTGCTAAGCCTAAGGCTATGTCCATTGCTAAGCCTAAGCCAAAGCCTATGTTCATTTCTTAGCCTCAGCCTAAGTCTATGTCCATTGCTAAGCCTAAGACTATGCCCATTGCTAAGCCTAAGCCTAAGCCTATGTCCATTTCTTAGCCTAAACCTAATCCTATGTCCATTGCTAAGCCTAAGCCTAAGCCTATGTCCATTTCTAAGCCTAAGCCTAAGTTTATGTTCATTTCTTAGCCTCAGCCTAAGCCTATGTCCATTGCTAAGCCTAAGGCTATGTCATTGCTAAGCCTAAGCCTAAGCCTATGTCCATTTCTTAGCCTAAACTAATCCTATGTCCATTGCTAAGCCTAAGCCTAAGCCTATGTCCATTTCTAAGCCTAAGCCTATGTCCATTTCTTAGCCTCAGCCTAAGCCTATGTCCATTGCTAAGCCTAAGGCGATGTCATTGCTAAGCCTAAGCCTAAGCCTATCTCCATTTTTTAGCCTAAGCCTATGTCCATTGCTAAGCCTAAGCCTAAGCCTATGTCCATTGCTAAGCCTAATGAGCCTAAGCCTTACATTCCTAAGCTTTTCACCTAGTATGTCTATTTCTAAGCCTAAAGCCTATATTTATGTCCATTGCTAACAAGCCTAGCTACCTATGTGCCCGTTTATGTGAAAACGTGGACCTCTTTACGTTGGTCAATGCGTTTTTACTTCTACTGTTATTTGCGTGGCTTCGTTTCGTGGCATGGCTTATGGCCAGTCGAAACCTCATAACCTACGTTACGTATAGCCTTGGATGTAAAGTCACGTGATCGCGACCTCTTTGTGGAGGTTAAAAACTTCCCTATCCCTACTGAATCTTCTTGTTTTCCCCCTAAGATTCTTAAGCCAAGATCATCCATTGTTCAGACTGTGCGAACATATCAAGGTACCGACCGACACGCGTATGGTATTACGGTATGAGGAAGGAAGTCAGTTTCGAAAGAAAGCAGAAAAATATCACTCTAAAAAATTGCACTTTTTGAAAAAAAAATTGTGGCATTATAGTCTGGCCAATAGTAGTTGGCACTTGGACTCAAGGCGCGTTGCGTATAATAGATTTACAAATGCGGATTTCTGTCCACGCTTCGTGTACTCCTATTTAGCAGAAGTACAGGATGTCTGTCTCATAATAAACCGTCCACCTTCCCGTGCATGTAACTCTGGAACCACACCATATATTTTAATGCGGTTTTTTGTATTTTGTAGGCAAGGCTTCAATTGAGATGTTTACAAAATTTTAGCTTCCTAGGCCCAGTGGAATTTGCTCAAGCACCTTTTTCCTCCAGCGGTCAAAAACACGGTTTTTCGAACTGGTAGTGCCGATTTAGTGGTAATTCTGTGCATGATTCATAATAAAAATTAGCCTCGTAATAAAGAAAGATGTCCCAAAATGCTAGAAAATGTGTATCTCATGAATTATCCCCAGTGCCAGCATAGCAAACGCATGAAACAGGGTATCTTGAAAAACTGAAACCGATATTTTCTCCATAGTAAAGGAAAACGTCGATTTTGAGCTTCGAGATTCAAACCGTCGTAGTCTCCGAAGTATGTGGACCACATACTGTAAAGGTCGGTGTATAGCCCGATACCGTGTATTGCCCGATCCCGTGTATAGCCCGCCCAATTTGGCTTATATTGCACTTTTGGCCCGTATATAGCCCGATATCGGGCAATGCAAAGAACTGCGTTCACAGGGATTTATTTGCACCTTTGCAAGCCGGAAACCACGAAATAGTGGCCTGTGAAGCTGAAAATAGGTTGACAATGGAATATGAAATTAATTAGCAAGCAGTTTGATCATTTCTGGAATCTGGGATCGGTCTGGCATGTGAGCACAGCAATTGAAAATGGCTATCACTGCCACACGAAGTAGCTTTGATACGAGCAGTGTTTTCCAAAATATCAATAAAGGGGGCCATTCAATCCACAATAACATTTAGGGTCAAAATTAGAGCAAAAATAAGTAGGCGGTCAAAAGTCCCTTGTATAGCCCGAGCTTTTGTATTGCCCGATCCCGTGTATAGCCCGCCCAAATTGGCTGATCTTGTTTGTATTGCCCTGCAGGGCTATACACCGACCTTTACAGTAGTTGAAATTTTGTATACTTATGTACTTGTTGAAGCCTTGGCTACAAAATACAAAAAACTGCATGAAAATCTAAGACGTGGTTCCAGACGGAAAGGAAGGTGGACGGAAAGGTGGACGGTTTATTATGAGACACTCTGTACATGCAAACTACGCAACTCGCCTTGAGTCCAAGTGCCAACTGCTATTGGCCAGACTATAGTAGAGCACATATCGTACTGCTAAGCAGATATCGGTGTCGGAATCGATCGCTCGGTATCAATCATGCGGCATGATCGAGCGAGACAGTTTTCTCTTCATGCGGGGCGGGCAGCGCATAACATACGTGCACATGCGTACAATGCAGGGAGGGGTGGGTGTTGTAATGTAAAGCTGTGTACAGTACAGGACGCGGTCGTGCAAGAGTAACGCTTTTTTTTCAGATATGCTAAGTTCATCTTGGCCGCCGTCTATGGCTACTGCTTGTTGACGCTTGTGATCGTGTTCATTCTATCCGCCAAGTTCACCGGAGACAAGGCGACTGTACCCGCCATCTGCATTTCAACACAGGTTCATCCTTTCGCCCATTCCACCGCAACCAAATGACAAACAAAACAACTGCCGCGCTCTGTTACTATTGATCTGTCTCATCTTTTCCAGGTTGGCCCCAGTTGGTTCAGCAGCTACCAGCCCACCGTGCAGATGAGCTGCGGCATCCTCAGCGTCCTCATCTACATCGCCACCTGGTACTTCTACGTGAAGCAGGTCAGGCAGATGGCGCCGAGCATACAGAACGCCCAGCTGCAGCGACAACGAAAACTTACGCGCACCGTCGGTAAGGACAAAAAAGAGCTCAATAGGGTACTGTGGGGTAAACCCGGACACGGGGTAAACCCGGACACCTGGTATATCTCAGCAATCATACGACCGATTGAGGCATATTCTACCAATCGATACCTTGAACTCTCCTCTTTCAAATGAGCTACCATGTTCATGTTCATCATTTGCTGAAGCGGCAACTTCAGAAAAAGCTTAGGTGTCCGGGTTTATCCCGTATTACCTTACTTCATAAATTGGCTAAATATAAAAATAAACAAATAATATACAAGTAGGCCTAAATAAACATTCGTTTGCCTCTTCTTCCTCGCAGGCATCACAGTGGTGTTCACGTTCTGGTGTTACGTGCTGCCGCATGCGATGATTTTCATCTTCAACACCTTTCAAGGCAGCAAAGTACTGGCGGGGATCGTCAGTCCTTACGGCTGGGTCCTGAGCAACATCAACAGCATCGTCAACATCCTCATCCTCGGGCTGCACAATTCGGATTTCCGTCGGGTGTTCAGCGCATGGCTGCATTGCCATGCGCCGAAGTTTGTGGGCGGGCACGCCATCAGCCGCATCGTTAATCCAGGGGGAGGGGGAGGGGGGCTGACGGGTAGAGTGGGAGTGGGCGGGGCCTCCACCTGGCGCAAGCAGGGACCGATCAGACAGTGGTTGACCAGCGTTGCACCGGCAGGAAATAACCAAGTCCATCCTACGAGTCCCGCTCCACCGACTCCCGTCATGAATCCCTACCCCAGTCAACGATCCACATCCATGATGGCGGCGGCGGAAGAGCGACATCTTCATCCGCATCTACCGGGCAAAACGGTGCAAGAAAAGGTGATTGCGCCGCGACGCAGAAACAGGAGTCAGTACGAAGAATTGCTGTTTTGAAAGTTTTACCGACTTTTCACTTGTAGGCTATATTTCATTGTCTGAATAAACGGCCGGTTGCTCTTTTCTTGAAATTTTCATTTACTACAGTTAGTAGGCTTCATTTTGTTGTTGTTTCGTTGTTCTTGCATAACAGGCAGTTTTTTGGTTCCATATATGGTCCATATGGTTCTCTATTCTACGGCAGGTACATACTTACAGTTGGTCTGACATTGAAACACAACACAGTCGTTCTGATCTGAGAGCCTAATAATCTGTAGTACAGTACAGATTCTGTACTGTATTCAATATTCATCTTCTGAACCATGCGTTCGTGTTTCAACACCTCTGTTGTATGTACATTTTGCGTTTGAAGGTGTCGCGTGGTGGTGGTGGTTGTCCGTCCATGTCTCTTTGTTGGTTACAAGATTATGGATATTTTACACAGTAGGACCACGGCGTTGAACTTTTGCATTTTTATTTCACAAGAAGCATAATGTTGTAAATAGGTACTACGTACATATGTGACGTGTCGTCTCTGCACAATTAGTAACAGCGGCATACTTAAACATTTCGGTACAGAGGGTTTCATCCATATCTGTCTGTGCACGAGATGCGTACAAATAGAAACAAATTTTGCATTTCTTTGGAGCAGTTGTAGGCTTTTTACGACGTGTATGGTATCTGTATTTTGTATACAAATGTAATTCACGAACAGTATGGAAATCTATCTCAAAAATTCCGGTTATTCAAGAACTCCAAATAAATGCGTTTTTTCTCAGTTAAATATCCTTCCATGTGAACGCAAAAAAGCTATACGGGGATAGCTATACTTTTTATCATGTAAATGCAAAATACTTTTTAGCGAGTTTACCGACATAAAAAATAAGAACAGCCGTTTTTCGCTGTAGGCTAACGGCTGTTATTATTTCTTATGCCGGTAATCTCGCCAAAAAGTATTTGCATTTACATGATAAAAAGTATAGCTATTCCCGTATAGCTTTTTGGGGTTTCCTGGGTTATCATTACAAAATACAGTAATCCGATACATACGAATAGGAGCCGTCAAATAATAGCTTATTTCTTGCAGCTAACGTCTATGCAGCATGCTTACTCGTAGTGCAGTGCAAGTACAAAATAAAATACTAGAACATTACATAAACTTCATGCGAAAGGTGGAGAGAAAATACCGTGTCAAGTACTTTGATAGGCCAATCCATCGAGACACCTTTCGAGACCATCTATGGTCGGTGGAATCATTCTGAAATGGATGAGGTACCCCACCCCACCCATTGCAAAATCATTCCATAACCATAGCCAGTCGCTAAAACGTACGGCGCCAGATATGGCCACGCCTTTTCAACAGTACAGTACTGCTTGTACTTCGGTATTTTCTTGCATTACCGTGGTAAAAACAAGCACAACTCTGTGTTGCGTCAAAATAGTATTCCAATCACAGATCACACCAAATAGGCTATTATATTATGGTAGATAGGTACGTAGTAGACCGACAGACCTGACCACACAGTACGATATTTTAGTACAGTACTGCATCCATAGAATAGCCACTGAATATTCCAGTTGTTATAGGTACTTCCAATGTTAATAAAAGTTGTTCGATCACTCAAGCCTAACTGCTGAAAATATTGTTTAGCCGAAAAATCAAGAGAACCTAGCACTGGGTACCAAAAGGAAAACAACAACCCCTTAGCTTTCGTATTTAGTGTTTGTATCTCATAAGTAAATTTTTACTTTGTCTACAGTCAGAGTCAAGTGATAGTAAACAATTGTAATTTGATTTCTAACTTCTGCGCTTCAAAACATGAAACATTGTGATGCTGGAATTCATGTGAAGTCATTGCAGTATGTGCATAAAAAATCCTTAGAAAATCCTACCTACGTTACCATCGACATTGCAAAACAGAACAGCAAAAATTCGATAAACTAAAACCCTACCTAAAAGTTTTTCTCTGGACTGAAACACAGCAGCAGTTAGCCTTGCAGAACAACATAGCTATGTAGATACGCATGTAGGGTGCTGTGGGGTAAACCCGGACACGGGGGTAAACCCGGACACCTAGTATATCTCAGCAACCATACGACCGCATGAGACAAGTATTCTACCAATCGATTCCTTTGAACTCTCCTCTTTCAAATGAGCTACCATGTTCATAATTTGCTGAAGCGGCAAGTTCAGAAAAGCTTAGGTGTTCGGGTTTGCCCCGTGTCCGGTTTTACCCCATAGTACCCTATACGTACTGTGTACACCATTATCAACACAGTAGAGCCGCTTTTACATACACCAGTATGTATGTATGTTTGGATACACAACATGAACAACAATAAAAATAAAAATACCATAGTAGTAGTGGAGACACAAGACTTGCCACAGACGATGAACGAACATACACGCACAGCAAGCGACCATTATGGTGGGCCCTTGAAATGAACGACACGAGATATACGGCATATTCTTCGTACAAAATATCCAATGATGATAAAATAATGCCTTCTCACGTCCATTTCAAAAGACGATCAATAATGGTCGCCATTCGCGAACACATGATGAAAAGAAGATAATAATAATAATAATAATTAATAAGAGAAAAGGAACGCCTTTTGAGTACAGAACGCCTCTCTCCATAGCGTACACCATCTCCTCTACATGCCACCACACATGACATATACCATGATGAAGAAGACAGCAGCAGATATAACAAACAGTAGTGTTCAAGATGTTCTTCCAAGTTTGGCTTTCATTTGGATGTCATCATGGTAACGAATTCTGAAACAAACAACACAGCCACATGTTACAAAACAAGTACATCACCCAGTACTATAGTACAGGGTGTCCCATAATAAACTCCGGGGCTTTCCGCGGTAATAACTCTCGAGCTATAGCTCAGATTTTAATGCGGTTTTTTGCATTATGTAGCCAAGGCTTCAACTTAGAGGCAGGCAAAATTTCATGATTCTACTTCAATTAGAACTGGTCCAAAACAGCTACATTCCCTTGCCCCCAATTTCTATGGACTTTTCCACCAAATAAACAAATATTGGCACAATTTCTGGCATAGTTACTATCAACCCCTGCCAATTTTGCTCTAAGTGGTTCATAGCAATCCACTTGGCAAGAGAACTTGACTCATGGACGTCAGTTCAAAGTCTGGAAGCGTAAATACAAATTTGGATTATCTTAAAACCGCAATTCTACAGTACTGAGGAAAAACCTGCAAAAACGGGACCAAAACTGTGAAGGCCAATGAAACCATAACCAATGAAGCTACGCAGACGAAATTTTGCATGTATCTAAGTTGAAGCCTTGGCTACATGATAGAAAAAACCGCATTGAAATCTGAGCTTTAACTCGAGAGTTATAAGCGCGGAAACCCCCGGAGTTTATTATGGGACACTCTGTACTAGTATCTGTCAGTTACTTTGCAAAATGCACTCAACAATGCAAAATCCTATTGCTATTATTAGTTCCGGTATACCGGTAGCGCATATCATAGACTAATCGAAGGGCCTTTCCCTTCCTTCCTCTCTCTCCTCTGGCCGTTAATTCGAAAGTGCGCAACGATGGAACAAGCCAACGTTATGTACCCGCCCACCGTTTCCAACGTTATGTAACCGCCTCACACCTTTTCTCAAAAATTATACAGTACTCTGTACTGCTTTTGTGGTACGTGCTGCAGCTATGTAGGTAGTTCATACACTGTCGCTACGTATGCTATGCTACTACCACCAGCTTCAATGCGTATTCCGAATTCGCACGTAATATTTCCTGCATAATTGCCACTGTGAGTCGCTACTTCTGTTCATTCGCCTCTCTCAGGCAGAATGGATGCACAATCTGTCATTTTTTATTACCTGCTGCATTGTCCTATCATAATTCCTCTTTCCCCTCAATTTTACCCTGATAAATAGGCCACATCATTCAAGTTTACACTCCTGTCATAGCAACCAAAGCTCGCATATTTCGCTCTCATTTTCGAAAGCAATCGAAGCTCAACAGGGGCGCATAATGAGAATTGAATGCGCAACTAGGGTGTTGTGTATCCCGTCCGTACACAAGTCCAATGCTACAGCTTCCCTTCCTGTATGTGTGCTGCTCTCGCAAGTACTGAAAGCACGCCTGTCAGTCACCAAGCAATGTCACCACAGTCTATTCAATACAGCTCACTTGGAAGCAGAAATTATTCGCTCGAGGTTCCTCTCGTCATACATACAGTAGTACAGATAAATATGTATGTACTGTAGGCCTACGTACGTACATACGTATGTATGTACACTGTAAAGTTCCTACCTACCAACTGTACATACGTAAATATTCGAAATGGCCCCTTATTGAGCATTGACACAGGCAGCATAACGGCAATGATATTTAGACGCAGTTTAGGAAATTTGCAGGCGCCTACGTGATTCCTTCAAATAAGCCCCCTAGACTCGAAAGCTTGTTTTATGACCCTTTTACCGTCTCATGAAACGGCTCCAAACACGGCAACGCTTGGCGACTTCAGGTCACATCTGAGATCTGATTAACGAAAGCTCCATAAATAGCTGCACAGCCCATTATACGTCGTGTGCGCCATGCATTATTTTATGTAGGAAAGGTTTGGCAACAACATAACGGTACTGCACAGAAGCCCCTTTTTTCTGCCTCACCCAGCTCAAAAAATAAGAACGTCGATGAGCAAGCACAGCCTTATTAGCCTATATATTTAGCTTTTGGCTTTTTGAGCAAATCCCCAGTAATGACAACAGTGCATGACATAATATGCCGACTCTTAATCACATGTTATTCTGCTCTTCCGGTGCGCCGCGCATTGCGCATTGCGCGCGTCGTACGCATTAGCCCAGGCCGCAATGCGTCGCCTTGTCGCCAACAACCACCGTAGCGCAAACACACGCGACACAACGGACGCGTCGTTCACCTTTCACGTCATCCAATCTCAAAATTTTGTACGTCCTAAAGCGCTGACAGTCTACGACGCTCCATTCTTTAAAAAAGTGGGCAATAGGGCGCCACACACGTAGCGAGAAAAGTGTGCGATGTGAATGGACCCAGTCGATCTGTGTTCAAACTACATATATTGCTCATATGCCGAAGAACAACTTAGCATTAGCACATAGACTTCCAAATCAACAAGCACACCACATCACCCCTTTGCCCCCATCGCTTCCGCTGGTTGGTACAGTAGGTACGCGTAGTCTAGGAAGAGAACAGACCCTTTCATTTTTCACCACAAAACAACTCAGCTCCCAAGAGAAAAGAAGCAAACCATCTACAGTACGTCCTTGCTTCCGCTCCAGTTGCTGTGTTTGCTCATCGACGTACGTACTACGCTGCATAGTCAGAAATAGGCAACGTCTAGCAGAAAGCTCGAAACCTTTCGGGGGTTACGTACAAAGGGTAGAGGAGCTGGAAGCCCATATAGTTTATGAAATACGTATGTACAGTACGGATGCACAGTATGTAGTGTGTACGTACGTAGGATATACGGACGTGCATATCATCTACTGTATATGTTGAAGCAGCTCCTAGGAAGCTCTGTCAGCCAGGCAACCCACCCAAAAGCTCAACGCCTCATCACATCATCATTATAGCTTATTACTGCCACCATCCAGGCTGCCAGTAGTACACATCATACAATCTTATTCGACCCCCAATCTCAAACCTCACGTAAGCACTCTTGGTACTGTGCTGCAGACATGCATATTTGCAGGAAGACTACTGATTGTTTGCACATTATGCATCTTCCATCTGACTGTAATTCGAGAGATTCGTATGCACTTCGCAATATTTTCGGCTAGAGTTTCAGCGTGCAAGTATTGAGATTATCTCCATTCAGCTTCATGGCTGAAACTTCAAAACTACCAGTTCACCCAGGCTCCCATAAACACAGCTGAACTGGCTTGAAATACTAGCTAACTGTGCAACTGCAGCATCAGTGAACTCGTAGCTTTGATGTTTTGGCCAGAAGATACAGACTGAGAAAGTGGGTGCCCATCAAAAAACTGAGGGGTCAGCTATTTTCAATGCAACTACTGACGTGCTATCAGCCGAAAACATACAGGACAACTTACTCGTACCGAGCATTCTGATCTTTCGCGTTAAACATAAAAGCCGATGAGTACGGTCAGACTTGAACTCCTACCTGCTAAGCAGTCTGACCCGTGTGAGTACTTTTACTCGCACCGAGCTTCTTCTCGTCACTTGCACACGCGCGCGGTGCGAGCTGGTTGCTGCTACTGTACCGTTCAGGTGAGAAGATGCTGTTAGACTGGTAAGCAGACGCGAGTACAATCCGAGCGTACTTGTCGGTTCCTCTGTTTCAATGCAGATATGCTCGATGCGAGTAAACTGGCCTGGATGTTGTTGGTTACCTTCGTAGTTGACTTGTCCGTCTCCGTCGATGTCGGCTTCTCGGATCATCTCGTCCACTTCCTCGTCTGTCAGCTTCTCACCCAGATTCGTCATCACATGCCGCAACTCCGCCGCCGAAATGAAGCCGTTCCCGTCCTTATCGAACACCTACACACCACACACACAGTCACACACTGTAATACATTCCATGCACTACATAGTACGTACATGGGGGGATTCCCGGCCCTACTGGTTGCCGGCTGGGTGGGAATCGAACCCGTCACGCCTCTTCTCGCCCATCGCCAACTGAGCTACACGGTCGCACGACGACTTATGTATGTACGTATGCACTATGCACATCCCACACTTTCACCTATTACGTGGGATGCGTATGACAGGCATTATAATAAATCTGTTCGTTCGAGAGTTTTCCTTCATGGCAAATCAGCCCAAGTGGCACTCCCTTTTTCATGGTGCATGCATATCATATTGCGCTGTATCATTGTTCGCGCTCTCAGTTGAAGCGTGTTTTCGTCAGCTATAGCAAAAGTTGCCAGTCAGTTAGCTTTGTAAGTCCCGCTTTATACCTAAGCCAGGCCGCTACGCCATCGGACTATTTCAGCATCGGAAAGTGTATACGTAAAGTGCAATATGTACAGTACTATGTACTATGTTACATAATACCCTAGTTGAAACAAGTAAGGCGCCATAGCTCTAACACTCACTGTTGCGCTGAAATGTCAACAGAGAAAGCCCCAGCCAGCTACACACACACCAAACGCAACACGTTTCTCCCTCTTAACTGACAGATCAATACTTTCAGTAGCTAAATTTCCAAGCGCATACAGCATATAAGCATACAGTACGGTACATACCGTATTTACCGGTGCATAGCCCCATGGGGGTATGCAAAAATTGAGAGGTCCCATATGGGGGTATGCATAGGGGGGGTTATGCATTGGGGGGGGTTATGCATGGGGCATTTTTTATGTTTTTGAGAGGTGCGCAGAGGCATATTTTTTAGGTCAAAAGCACGTGTTTTAGGGCATAATTGAGGTCAAAACACGGTTATTCTAGTACAATACACCCCAAGCAGGCTTATAGGCATCTTAGCTTGGTGTGGGAGTGGCTATGGGTACTATATGACCAGCTTACATAGGTAGGTTCAGGTACTGTACAGTACATATGGGGCTATGCATATGGGGGGTTATGCATTGGGCATTTTTTATGTTTTGCCAATATTGGGGTATGCATTGGGGGGGGGGTTATGCATTGGGGGGGGGGGGGGGGGTTATCTACCGGTAAATACGGTACCTACATAAGTAAGAAGCGCAAGCTCGCAACGTGCATTGGGCGTTTGGCGTGAGCCCCAATAATTTAGACCACCTCTAACTCAGGCAAATATTGGCATAAAACCAAGAATTCATAAACATGAACTCGTGTTCCATTCCATGTTTACTTTGCAGTAAAAAGAAGCAGCGCAATGAAAGAACAAGGAAAGGGGGGGGGGGGGGGGCACAATTTTCTCCATTCAACAAAAGACAGAAGGAAAGCACCTGGCTGGCTTCTCGATGGGCAGTCGATATTGACTCAAATTTCAGTTAAAATCAAGCAAAACGGTCTGTCTTCGAAAATATGCACGAACGCAAGAAATAGGCACGTGCGCACATGAGAAGCCTTGAATCACGCCACCCCACAATTGATTGCGGATAACCAGCACAAACCAGTACTAGTCAAAGGCTTCTGTTTTCGCGATTATAAAAGAAACACTTCCGCTGTTCGTTACTGTTTAACCAGCTCCGTAAGGCCCTGACCCGCAGGGCCCGCGGGTCACCCGAGGGTCACCCGCGGGTCACCCGCGGGTCACTCGAGGGTCACCCGCGGGTCACCCGAGGGTCACCCGCGGGTCACCCGCGGGTCACTCGAGGGTCACCCGCGGGTCACCCGAGGGTCACCCGGAACCGAAAATAAACGCCGGCGGAAAAGGAAAAAATTATTGATCCAACCAATGACTGCGGGTGACCTGCAGGTGACCTGCGCGTGACCCGCGGGTGACCCTCGGGTGACCCGCGGGCCCTGCGGGTCAGGGCCTTACGGAGCTGGTTAACCCATACTGAATATCATACTCAACGCAACTACTTTATGGGCACTGAAAAACGGAACGCCAGTACCTAGGTGCTCACTTATAAGCAGCCTTTTGCTTTTGCGCAGAACAGAGCCGCACCAGCGCTCATAAGGGAGCACCTATGCATGTACTGGCGCTCCGTTTTTCAGTGCTCATAAAGTAATTTATTGCTGTGAGGATGGTATTCAGTATGGGTTAACCCTTACCCTAAAGGCCTCTCTGATCTCCTCTTCGGAGTCGGTGTCCTTCATCTTTCGGGCCATCATCGTGAGGAACTCGGGAAAATCGATTGTACCGTTGCCTAAAACGCACACATGATCAACCACACATAATATGCACGCTTACTACCACTAAGGTCACATGCACGCTAAGGTCCAGGGTTCGAGTCCCTGTGACATCTGGCAAATTTTCCTTCTCGATTTCTACCAGATGATTACATCAGTGCGGAGTGCGGACATAGATTTTAGTCGTAACGCAATTGGGTTGGTCGAGGTCGATAGCGACCCCGCGGTATTCAGTGAAAGTTTGGATCGGTTATGCGGAAAAAAAGGAGCGAGTGAACAGAAGAACTGACAACAAATGACGTGACGACCCCGCAGGCACCGATCCAAACATTCACTACATACATACCTTGGGGTCGCTATGACGCTATCGACCAACCCAATCGCGTTACCGCATATCGTGAATATGAATCGGCCATTACTCACTCACCATCAGCGTCCACCTCGTTGATCATATCCTGGAGCTCTGCCTCAGTGGGGTTCTGGCCCAGACTGCGCATCACCGTCCCCAGCTCCTTGGTCGTGATCGTCCCATCTCCATCCTTGTCGAACAGTGAAAACGCCTCCTTGAACTCTGAAACATCAACCATCTCAGTCAACCCAGACCCAGAGACAGAGAAAGGCCACGCACACAGCTTCGCCTATCATAGTCTGGCCAGAGAGAGTTCGCTATGGGACTCAAGTAGCCCTGCGCAATTTTGTTTGCATGAACTTCTGCTAAATAGGAGTACATGAAGCACGGACAGAAATCCGCACTTGTGAATGAATCCATTTTACGCAACGCGCCTTCAGTGCCATAGCCAACTTTTACTGGTCAGACTATTGCCCCAACCAACTATTGGTATGGACAGCTGACTCCTCTTTCAACTGGAGTGATGGTCAAACTGAAGTAGCCGTATCCTGTGCACTTGACTCGATCAATCAACAGAAAAGTATCCACTACTTGCGCTATTACGGAACCTGCCTGGATGCCGGTCTCATTTTGCGACCACAGGGCCAATCTTTGACGTGTTGAAAATACAAAATAAACAAAAGCTGCAGTCATCCAGGCACATCCTGTACAAACAGCGCGAATGGTGGATATTGTTGAGTTTCAAAAGGTTGGTTGACCATCACTACAGTAAACGGTTTCATCTGTCAATTAGCCCATTAGTCATCACTAGTTCACTCGGCATAGTAACAGTGCAGATTAGCTGGCCAGTTTGACCACATACAACTTTCTACTTACCCCTCTCCCACAATTGGACAGCTAAGTCTGCAGCTACACAACTAACCATTTCTGCCAGTGAAATAGAAGATTCGTTTAAAATTTGAAAGTAAAAATACTACCGCAAAGTACACTAACAAAAGAGAGGAACACTTCAGGAAGGAACACCACTGGCACCCAAGAAACTGCTCAGGTGCTACGTATAGTATGAAGCCAAAGAGTGAAAACAATACACCTTCCTCTCTGCTTGCTCACTAAATTTCACGATGGTGCCTGGCCATCATAGAGAGAGAGAGAGACAGGCAGTGCGCCATATGCCATCATCGCCCTACTATACTCTACTCTACACCCGCACGTAACGTACTGTACATAGAGCCCGCAGGCAGTTTTAACGAGCGGAACAGCAAGCAGTTTGCACCCTGGCATCAACTGCCTGTGCTTGGAGTACTTACCAGCTATTTGTTCTTCAGTCAACTGATCTGCCTAAAGAAAAAACAGACAGCAGGTACCCAATCAGTCATGTCAATCAAACGCAGAAGACCAACAACCGTTCATCTTCACTCACTCACTCGCTACACTACACAGTACGCCACTCTGAAGAGAGGCAGCAGGGTAATTTGGGCTCGGCAAAGAGAATGGCAACCAGAACTGAGCTGACAGCATTCGCCACCTTGCTGGTGGATGGATGGCTGACTGGCTCACAAATCAACCAGACCAGAGCCCATTCTTACAAGTAGCCCGAACTACCCCGCTCTACCCTACACGCAAAGTCAGTTCTAATGTACTGAACTGACGTAACGTACTGCGCGGGCGAGGAGTGAAGCAAACGACTGGTGGTGCCAATCTAGCCTATACACTACCTACGCCAACGTCTAGTTGCCGTTTTTTTGTGCACTGCAATGTCTCGCCTCGCTTGCATTCACCGAATAGGGCAGACTTTTTAGTTTAGCATATTCATTCACCATGGAAAATATGGTCGAGAGTATCGCTGTATACCGCGACCACGTGGAATTGCAGACCAAAACTCGACAAATGCAAGAACACAGACATTACGGTGCACAAACAAGCTACGGCCGGTCCGCTGAAAGATTGCGCAGATTTCTAAGTCGCGCAAGACTTTTTCGCGTGGAATCCACGAGCACGTCCGTGTACTTTAGGAGTGAATAAGTTTCTCGGCCTAATCCAGGAGGAAAAGTTGACTGATGTGATGCACCAGGCAAAGGAAACCTGTTTCCAGTGCCAATTACCAAGGGAATCGTGCTATTATACGCAAAAAAGGCCTTCCACGACAATCGAAATTTCTACGCATTCTCTCAGTGGATAAACCATTGGCCATTGGATAGTGAAGAGGGGATAATTCGGGTCTAGAGAGAAATGGGCCACTTTGTCCACATACTATCCACAAGCCGTTTATTGCGCCCGTGTCTGAAGAAATCAAAGGCCCCTGCTATAATAATAGTCGGCAAGCCCAACAGGAAAGTCTTGTTATTGAACGTAACAGACCACATAAGTGGCAGAAGCCCATTTTCTCCAGCCCAAATTACCCCCTCCCCTCTCTCCTGTCTGTCTTACGCTACACACTGTGAACTCACCATAGCGATTGAGTATTCGCTGTTGAATAGTATCACACGTATTCAGTCACAAAATGGAATGCAAGTGAATAGACGGCTGGAGAAAAGTAGAAGGGATTCAGCAAATTTTCAGCTTCTTTGGGCTTCCGCTTCCTTCTTCTAACACCTTGCGAAGACGCTTAGTAATCGAAGTAAAGCAGCAGTAGTGCTGATGATGATTTCTTGAATAAAAGGAAGTATCCGCGCAGATGAGAAATTGATGTCGAATTTTTGTTACAAAATCAGACTGACTCTGCTCCCCTGTCTTGACCTTTTCCGATGCAAAGTTTATGCCTTAGACGAATATTGCGCTCACTTGACGTCGTGCAAACCTGAAACAGAACAATACCATGCGCATCTACGTACCGTACATACACTAGAGGTACGAGCATCTTAGTCATGTACGAAAACGTACGTACAGCACAGAAAACTGCATCACTGCACAAACAAGCGCGCGCGCGCGCGTTGTACATAGCAACGCAACAACGCATAAAAGAATCTAGAATACACGCCAAGCACAGCATCGCGTCATGTTTACTACTACACTTCGCCAAAGCACTTTTCCCGCACGTACGTACATATAATATGTACGTAAGAAGCGCCGTCGTTACACAGGGAGAGAATTGTGTCGCCAAAGCTGAAAATACGCAGCTCAAAGAGCTGAGCAGTCTTACGCAAAACACGCATTCCACACAACACAGCGCCACATTGCTATATTACACTTCACTTTACACCTTAGAGACAGCAAATAGCAAGGCAAGTTCTCTCTCGTGACGGCAACCCCCTCGGCTCCCTGACGCAGTCACAAAACGTGAACTGTACCAATAAAGCAAGGGAAATCTGTCAGCAATTAGCAAGTACAGGTACGGAGGTACAACACAGCAACAGAATTTTAAAAGGAACCGCCAACGAACCCAGCCGTTTTGATAGCAAAAAGTCATACAGCCATGTGAAGGAAAGCTTAATACCAAACAAACCACACTACACTAAAATACGTAATGATGGGCAGGTTCGTTTTGCGTGAACTGCACGCACAGTAACGCAAAGCAGCCCTAACGTTACGTTCATTTCAATCCAGATCCAGAACGTTCCTTCCGGTAAGCCACCGCAATACCAAACAAAACTGCTTTCAGTAAACAAAACAGTTTCAACCTATCCTTCACTACCGTCATCATATCACGTGAACCCCTCCTTCACAATTACCATTCCGCACTACGACAGTCGTACAAACGATTGTACAAACGGTTCGACAGTCCACTGATCGCCAAATGATAGGCGCTTCGCTAAGTCGGCAACCATTCCTAAATACTACCGCTCAATCCACCGAAGAGCCAACTAGAAAGCTAATATTAGCAAGCGTTCTTCAACATGAACAAATAGGCGTATATATTTACAAAGTAGAACATACATAGGCCTAAAATTGGAGTGGTAGTCTACATAGTAGTAGCCTGCACTTATATCGCATTGCTAACCTACCTACAGAGCAATAAGCTAGTAGCCAGGGCGAGCGAAAGATAGGGAGACGCATTGACGCGAATCGATACGCGGCTTCAGTGGAGAAAAGAAAAAAACGCATACTGCGCCTCCCTTCCTTCCTTCCTCCTCCCAAAAAAGTAAAGTGAATTGCCGAGCCAACAAACGCCGCCGCCGAGCTAACTCAGAAGTTGAGTGAGGCTCTCCAAGTAGCGGTCGGGTAACTGGGGCCAATTCGGGTCACCTACTCAATAACCTCAACAACGATGTTGTGATATAATCTTGAGCTTGTTGGTGTTGGTCATTCACAGTCATGCGCTGAGCATCTATGGCTGTCCATGCCTTTGCGTGTGTACCGAGACAAACACGCCGAGCTCAGCTCCCATGTGAATGAGCCATTAAGCGAACAAGAAGGAAAATTCTATAACGCCGATCGAATCCAACTGGGCCGCGTCAGTTCAGAATTAGCCCGCGCTGCCTCATCGCCAAGAAGGCTTCAAACGCTCACATGCGCCTGTTTGACTTGCAGGCCAAGTGAGGACGCAAGACCACACAAGGAGAGAGGAACAAGAAAGAAAGAAAGCGACAGGACGAAGCGGATCTAATAAATGAATGAAACCTCATAGGCTGCTAGCTTCGCTCTTCTTGTCCTTACACTGGCTATATCGTTCTGAGGGCTTCGCACCTCGAAATGAGAACGCTGCAAAAACTGGCAGCAAGCAAATGGGAAGTTGGAGGAAATAGCAGTAAGTATGCACGGTTCCTGCGCCACCAAAAAAACTGGCTGAAACGAGCCGTGTGTGGCTCTGCTCAATAACTCACACTAAGCTTACACCTCCTGCATGAAGCCGCACAGTTGAGCGAGCTGCAGTGCACTTTCACAAGACTATATTTATTATTGGCCAGCCGGCTGTGAGAGCCTAATCACCTGATGGCAGAAAACAAAAGCAAAAACAAAGGGGAAAAGAGGCGCAGCTCTTATCCTTAGGCGAACAACAAAATTGGTGGATACTTAGCAATGTACAGAACCGCAGAACCTTCCTTGTGTACAAAAGCTGAGTCACTTTTTCTGTGTACAGTAAAGTACCAGTGTACCCTGTACGTATTGTAGCCTATGTATCTTACGCGCAGTCCCCAAACAGAGAAAAGTGCAGTTCGTAAGTTCAGGCGAGAGTAGGATATCTGTAGGTAGGCGAGTGCACACAGGCAGAGAGTTTTAAAGTCGGAAGAAGCAGATTACCATAATAACCACAGCAGTGCAATCGTGGTTTCTCTCTCTGGCTAACTGACAGACAATGTTAGCTAAGCTTCGAAATTGATGCTAAAGCAGAACTAGCGACATAGCGACGGACGAAGCGTCAAAATGGGATGATAATAAAGTGATAAGCGCTTATCCACACCATATTCATACTCCACCTATTCATCCATTGTACACGTAGGCAACATACAACACAAGTACATCTGTTGTGTACTGCTTTATACCTACAATAATTGCTGCGCAACAAAGCCCAACTCATCCAGCTACGAATGAAAGTACAAGCTTCCGTTTCCAGGCAAAACGCATAAAAGCAATGATACGTACGTTACACCATACCAATCAAAATGTCTATGTTATGTTAGCTATTCACCTATCACCTAGTATAATAACCGTAACGTACGTACTACCAGACCAGGAATATGAACATACAAAGGTGAGGGGAATAAATACCGTATTTACCGGTGCATAGCCCCATGTGGGTATGCAAAAATTGAGAGGTCCCATATGGGGGTATGCCTAATAGGGGGGGGGGGGGGGGGTTATGCATGGGGCATTTTTTATGTTTTTGAGAGGTGCGCAGAGGCATATTTTTTTAGGTCAAAAGCACGTGTTTTAGGGCATAATTGAGGTCAAAACTCGGTTATTCTAGTACAATACACCCCCAAGCAGGCTTATAGGAATCCTAGCTTGGTGTGGGAGTGGCTGTGGGTACTATATGACCAGCTTACATAGGTAGGTTCAGGTACTGTACAGTACATATTATGGGGGTATGCAATATGCATAGGGGGGGGGGGGTTATGCATTGGGCATTTTTATGTTTTGCCAATGGGGTATGCATTGGGGGGTTATGCATCGGTAAATACGGTAGGTACAGCGTTTTAAGAGACGTTTTCTGTAAGGATTGAGAGTAGCCTGTAGTATAGGCGGAAGGGGGGTACTTTTTGTGAATCGAGATAATATGCCTATCGGATTCCCCATCAAAAACTGCATATGCTGAAGAAGTTTTAGGAAAAAAATTGTTCAGGCATCATCGAGATATTCATGGGTAAAGTGGGCAGGTCGCATTTTTGCCGTTTTTCAACGTTTTTAGCCATATTTCAACAACCGAAGGGCTTAGAGGGCTACAATTTGGTACACAAATACATCCCATAGGGACCCAAGTCTGGACCAATTTTGAGCCCAATCGGCCACCTGTTTGGCGAGATATAGCGTCATAAAGTGCATTTCTGTATATTTTGCACCTGTTGCAAATTTAGTTTTTTGAATACCACGGCGCGAATACATGCCCTGCACGGGGTAAAATTTTGACAGCAAGTAGAGAAGGGTTAGGCCTAAAAACTTTAGTACTACCGCAAAAAATCTCTATAATTGGAATTGGGACTACAGTCCTCTCGAATAGTGAAAAATACAGCAAAAATTTTCCCGCCTTTTTTATTTTTCAAGATAAATGAGCAATACCACTGAAACTTTTTCCTCGTAAGTAGCCTATCTTATGTAGAATTTGATGTAGATTTCAAAAATAAAATTGTTTTTCCCAAAAAATTTAACCCTTACCCTAAATTCACAAAAATATACTACTTTTGCAAAATTATATGCTAGGGGTTAAATTTTTTGGGAAAAACAATTTTATTTTTGAAATCTACATCAAATTCTACATAAGATAGGCTACTTACGAGGAAAAAATTTCAGTGGTATTGCTCATTTATCTTGAAAAATAAAAAAGGCGGGAAAATTTTTGCTGTATTTTTCACTATTCGAGAGGACTGTAGTCCCAATTCCAATTATAGAGATTTTTTGCGGTAGTACTAAAGTTTTTAGGCCTAACCCTTCTCTACTTGCTGTCAAAATTTTACCCCGTGCAGGGCATGTATTCGCGCCATGGTATTCAAAAAACTAAATTTGCAACAGGTGCAAAATATACAGAAATGCACTTTGTGACGCTATATCTCGCCACACAGGTGGCCGATTGGGCTCAAAATTGGTCCAGACTTGGGTCCCTATGGGATCTTTCCGCGTGCCAAATTATAGCCCGCTACACACGCTGGTTGCTGAAATATGGCTAAAAACGTTGAAAAACGGCAAAAATGCGACCTGCCCACCTTTACCCATCAATATCTCGATGATGCCTGAACAAATTTTTTCCTAAAACTTCATCTGCATATGCAGTTTTTGATGGGGAATCCGATAGGCATATTATCTCGATTTACAAAAAGTACCCCCCTTCCACGTACTATGCAACCGCTACAGAAAACCTTTCTTAAAAGCATCACAGCAACCAAGAACGGTCGCAGGACCAGGAACCTTATTTGCGGCATTCCTTATGAAGGGACTAACCATTCCATCTGCGGAGTCCATAATTTTCGTCTTTCACATCCGTACTTGGTCGCTGCAATGCTTTGTTCGGCAACGCTGTACCTATTTTGTTCCTTCACCTTTATAATGCATTGCTGGTACTACTAAATGAAGCCACAGTACGTTAGTTAACAGTGCAGCTGCACAACAATAATGCACAGTTCCGCGAGAGCAATGCATAGAGGGGTGCGGTGACGTGCTATGTAGTGCACAAAACGTTTTAGAAACCGGTGGTCTGCGGAAATTGAACAAAAAATGTTTCAAGTCCCTTAAACTTCTTCCGATAAATGCTGGAAAATATAGCTAGTGATCTGAGTAATGCAACTGATCCTGATCATACTTTTGCAATGCGCTTTTATGTCGAACTTTCGAAGTCGCTGACAAACCAATAAAACTGCTTACGCTTCCATCACCGATGAGCGCGAAGGACAACCAAAAAACTCCCGCCATCCCAAAATATTCCTGATTACAGTAATTAGCTAACGGTAACAGCCGGAAGAAGTAGCGTCATCACAGTGCAGGAAGCACTTTAAGCAGCTGTACAGCGTCAATGTGTACAGCTAAGCTAACCTAACGTTCACTGTTTTAGCGATGTAGGTATGTACGTTACGTACAGGCGTATGTACAGTACATGCAACACCACAAATAACAAGCAGCACAGCATAAGCACTAAAATGATGACAGAGCCATAAAGCAGGAACCACGCCAGTAACTGACTACAACAGAGGTACGTTCGGTATTCATATTGACTACTGGTGCTTACTCGGCCTCTCAGAAAATCAGGTTAGGTTAGGTAAAATTTACCCAGTGCAGTCGGCTTCCAGGTAAAGTCAGGTAACCTACCCGGTCAGAGCTCAGCCGGGTCAGGTAAACGGAAATTCCAGCAGGTTACCCGGGTAAGTTCTGTTGTGTAAATATTGGCCAAAAACATCATAAAACAGGTACTTTTGTTTGCCAAAGTTGAGTGTCACATCTTCATAGTGACGCTGTTGACTCATTCCCACAGATCCATGTACTACGGTAGCAACTAGTGGGGAATGACTAAATACAGTCGTCTATGCGTCGGTATTTGTAGCTTTGAATATTTATGTATGGTTGAAGCCCACTGCTTTCGCTAACCTGGATAAATTTACCCGGGTAAGTACTAGGTTTAGTTGGAAGATTTTACCTGGGTAAGTATTGGCAGTACTTAACCCGCAGTTTCTCAGATTTTACCTGAGTTAGCCTTCGATGGCCAGTCGGGTTAGGTAAAGCCGGGTAATTTTACCTGACAATTTTTATTTCTGGGTAAAGTTAGGTTAATTTACCTGGTCCAAAATAGGCCGGGTAACTCGGGTAAAGTTACCCAAATTTTTACCTGCGCACCAGTAATATTGACGTTTAGTACACTTTTTATAGGCGCCACGCATGAAACGTTTAGTCTAGAACATGACTGCATATGATTTATCCTGACGTTGCAGGCAGTGGGCGAGTATGAAGAGTAGCCTATTTTCATCACAGCTTTTCGTTGATTGATGAGTCCTTATTGAAATGACACAAATGCAAGCATGGAAGGTAGGTGGAAGAAAAGACAATTATTTTGCTCTTATTGACGAATGCAACTGGTCGAAACAGCTAAGCCCACACATCAGCCCATTTGCGGGGTGAAGATTACCAACACAGTTGTGTAATGTACCTATGTAAGTAATTACTTATCACCCCGCGAAATAAGCAGTGCCAGCGAGATATACACCTTCGTCAGGCCAAGACTACAGGTAAAAGGACGTGCTTCAAATCGAACGCAGTGCCAGATTTTTCCACAAGCAAAGACAATATTACAGCACAAATGTGGCAGTATTGTGAAGCATTCATGCAAGGAACAGAAGCAAATGCAATCCATCCACAATTATCACACACATACTGTACATACATACACGACCCAACATACACTGCCGCCTTGAACTATATAATATTGATACCGCAGCAAATTGTTCTCGAAAGTCCCCAATCGTTCTTTCACTAGGCGAAGCTGAACCAACCACGTGGCAATGGCAAAGACAGATTTATGAGGGCCAGACTTCAAGTACAGAACAGCCCCACAAAGGCACCACTTTATGCCAGGCTCGAAGACAACTACAGCAGTATTTTATTTCTTTAGCGGGACGCACTATGTACAGTGCGCGTATGCATATGCTGCTGCATATTACGTAGGGTGGCGACAGAACAATTTTCAAGAAAAAGCTTGGAAGGAGGAAGCAGTGAATAAAGACAAAGGCGGAGCCAAATTCCAAAGCGGCCTGTATCTGACATTCTGAGTCGGTGGCGGCAAGCCACAAACCACCCACTCACGTCACCCCGTTTCATAGTCAAAAAGTTACCGAAAAGCAATAGTCAGTCATCACGTGGATTGATAAAAGCTTTTCAGGCCCCCAAATAGGCGACATTGCTCTGACAAGCTTGAAAAAAGACTGGTACAGAAAAAAGACAGGTAACATGAGACCTAAGCCAGTGCCAGCACTCGATACAAGTCGCGGCCTCATTCTAGCCACATTTTCTAAAAAGTATTCACATGCAGATGACGTATGCTGGGTGTACAGTAAATGTGACTAGGCATTCCATAGGCTCGCTGTGACCATGTTCAGGCTATGATGCATGCCCGTTGAAATCTTCAACATAAAATATTGAACTCAATTGGTAGGAAACAAGCAGAAAGCAGAGGCGGCACAAAATTTCATTTACTCACGCAAACAGGGAAAGGGCAAGAAATAAACAGCACAAACTACTGTACCAATAGCTCCGGCTACCATATTCAACCACAGACCCAAGGGCAAACCCAAGGCACACGACCAATTCCAAAACAGGTCTCTACTTTGAAAGTAAAATAGGCCGCCAGATAAGGTTAAAAAAGCACAATGTATACTCTACACAATGTACTGATCACAAAACAGGCGGGGCCCCAGGCGGGCTGTAGGGAGGGAACAAGCGAAAAGAGAGTACGTATTTTATTAACGCGCCCTTTTTTTTCTGTGGAAAATACTCGAAAATGGCACGGGACGAAGAAGAACGGAAAAGAGAAAGAGACGGGCAGGAAATAACGAGATACACACAAAAGAAGCGGATTATTTTTAATCAACGACAAAAGCCTGACGTTTTGATGGGCGGAAAGTAAAGTGAAGCGAAAGATAGAAGTATTATGCGATGAGAACACCAATTCCCTCGTGCATCACAGAACAGTCAGTCGTCTGCTGCAGCAGCACATAGGCTAACGTAAATAGTAGGAACATGGGAAGCGGGAAGCTTTGTATGTAAGCTGCAGCCTACAAGTAAAGCACGCATGGGGAAAAACGAAGTGTGCCCGCTGCTGTCCTTCATTCATTCATGCAACGAGGGAAGAAAGAAAGAACAAAATACGATAATATTGTCGAGCAGAAAAAAATGAGAAAACAGATGAGCACAAGAATTGGAATATGCTATGCGGAGTCATGAAATGGTGTAGTGTACCTTTACGGTACAAGAAGGCAGGAATACATACAAAGGAGTATTATATGTTATTCCTCTAGTATGCATTCCTAGTGGGGGGAGGGGTAACTAACATAAACGGGCACCAAGCTTTCCACACAACGACCGTCTCATTGGAATAAGGGTGCATATAAAGGATTCTTACGCTGTACGAAGATATCGCGACCTCATCTACTCGGAAGATACGCAAAAATTACGGATGACATACCGTACTTACCGGTGCATAGCCCCATGGAGCAATGCAAAAATTGAGATGCCCAATATTGTCCTATATGGTGCAATGCATAGGGGGCTATGCAAGGGACATTTCTAATGTTTTTGATAGGTGAGCAGAGGCATATTTTTAGGTCAAAAGTACGTGTTTTAG
This sequence comes from Epsilonema sp. ZAB3_2, assembly GCA_030247985.1. Classification (NCBI taxonomy): domain Eukaryota; kingdom Metazoa; phylum Nematoda; class Chromadorea; order Desmodorida; family Epsilonematidae; genus Epsilonema; species Epsilonema sp. ZAB3_2. Next base: position 38,498 of record JASAMW010007439.1, read on the forward strand.
GGCATAATTAAGGTCAAACCAGGGTTATTCTACTACAATACAGCCCCAAGCAGGCTTATAGGCATCTTAGCTTGGTGTAGAAGTAACTATGGGTACCATATGACCAGATTACATAGGCAACTTCAGGTACTGTACATACAAGAACGAATAGGGAATAGGAAATAGGAATAGGTCATACGGGGCTACGAATAGGAGGGGGATGCATTTTGCCAACATGGGGATATGCATAGGGGGACTATGCACCGATAAATACGGTACCCAAAAGTTGCAAAACAACAGAAAAGTTTGATTCACACAACAGCGCCGCATAACGCTACAGTGCAGATGATGACGCAAAAGTCACGCGTATGGCGAAAATGGAAGAAAACATAAAGCATCACCGGCTGACGTCATGACCTGTCCGTCACCACCTCGTACATGAATCCCCACGTAACGGTCATTTCGCTATGGGAATCTGAGTTCTTCGCCCTCACTTTTCCTTATCCTGATTTGGATTTGGAGATTGATCCTTTTCCGTTCACTTCTTTCCTATTTCCTTCTCAAACTCATCGATCCGATCGCTTCACTTACTTTTGCATTTCTTCCGCGTTTTGCTTTGCGTCCGGCGTTGAATCGAAGGGTGCCGTTCCTTTTGTCGTCTTTCTCGCTACCGTGCTTTCTGTCCCTGGCGCAGTGCCATTCTGAATTTCGCTCGACCGACAACGGTTGGGGCGATGCCAGCGTCAAAACGACGCTCACTCATTGGCTGTGCTATGAGGCAATGCGTCTGTTACCATGACGACTGCTCTGTACACAAACGAAATAGGCGTGCAAAATAGCAAAATATATTGCAACCTTCACTTTACGCTCGATTCCTCAACAAATCCTACCCTCGGTTTTTTTATTGGTGAAATATTATTGACCGACTGGTCTGGAGCTCCTTTACCTTTTGTCTTCTTTCAAGCTTGTAGAAGCCCAATTCAAAGTTCGCTTTCAATTTTCCAAACTACAAGCTCAAGCTGCATGTTGAGTGATGAACAAGAATAAGTTCCTCATGGTCCAACAAGACGGGCGCCGTGTTCTATTTTTGGTGCTAATCTTGTGCACAGTTTTATTGCTCGTGCTTTGGGATAGCTTTCCAATGTCACCTTTCTTTCCTCAGTGGTCGACAAAGTCCAGCAATATAGGGACAGATGCCATAATCTACCTGATCACCCATAGTCAAATTCGCCTAACTCAAAAGGCAGATTTGACTCGTTTGGCGCAAACTTTGCAAAACTTGGCCAGCATTCATTGGATCGTTGTGGAAGATTCCCACAAGCCATCTGATGCCGTTAGTCGTTTGCTCATTAGAAGCGGACTAAATTTCACTCACTTAGTCAAGAAGATTTCAGCGAACAATTCGCAACCGAAATTTGCCACCGAAGGGGTGGCGCTTAGAAATTTTGCTCTAGCAACCTTGTGCGAAGAATACCATCACGAACGTATTCAGGCGGATGGATTGGTCTATTTTGTGGACGACGACGCTGCATATGACATGCGAATATTTGAGCAGATTAGAAGGATACGAAATATTGGAATTTGGCCAGTGGCATTTGTGAACGCTTCTTTGATTTCGGTGCCCAGAAAACTTTTCATACCAAAAGTTGTGGATATCTCAGGAGTTGCACTGAAACTGCGACTAATTTGGGGCCAAAAAAAGTGCCCTCATAATTTGCTAAAAGCCCACCGTTCATCCGGCAATTCAACAACAGCGCAAATGATAAATTTTTTTGAGTTATTGGCTCAGCTCGGTCTAAGACGGAGTGCCGTCGAAATTTTGGACACTGGTGCTGAAATTTTGGTTTGGAGGACAACGACAAAGCAGGCCGGAAATCCCCCAAAGCGACTTGGAACAAAGAAAGGATTTGAGCTGTGATTGTGTACAGTACAGTTGTACAGCATACTATTTACGTAAACTTACATCCAGATTACACGCCCCTTCATGTGGCAAGTGCCCCAGTGCCAGTCCCATGATCCCAATGCTTTGCTTATACACTTACTGATGTGTTGGTCGATGGATGAAGCGGACGGGGTTTCCCCGCCTGGGTTCGAATCCCAGAGGCGCCGCGAATGACAGTGTGTTGGTCTTTCTTTGGTCACCCAATCCAACTCTCCCGCTCCATCCTTAGACCATTAATCACGTACGTACGCTCTGCTCTTGTCCATCTCCATCCAGGAGCCACGGATGCGTGGAAATATCGATTCAATTTTTGTGCAATAAACCAGGAAAACCCCGAAAACAGGTTTCCTTTCCTGAAAAGTGAAACTCTATGACGCGATGTCGCGACATTGTCACTTCTTTTTGACTGTACCAGTGGCCCGTTACAGCTTCGCAGTAAAACCTTTTGCAAATTTGGCAACCCTTTTGCAGATCTGGCGACCCTGTTGTGTACTGTAGATATGGAAAATTATTTATGTATCTACTGTGGCAAACCATTTTGGACAGTTGGCAAAAAGTTGCACATCTGGCAACCCTTTCACAGAGTTGGCAACCCTATCGCATCGCAGATCTGGCACCCTTTTTTGCGCATTAGCAATCTGGCAGCCCTTTTGCAGACCTGGCAACCCTTTGGCACATCTCCCGCTTAGTCTCATGTGCACTGCACTTTCGGGCGTGACCATTTGCAAACACTGGCTGGAAAAATGCGTCATTTAGTTTCTGTGTACTCTTAGTACTAAAATATCGATTATTGACCGATTATTGGTGATCGGCTGATCAGATCAAAAATCGAAGGGCTACGGTTTGCTTTTTCTGTTGCAAAGTTTGATTATTTCACCCGGACGTGTGGAAGACGAAGAAAAGTAACTGCAGCCTGTAGCTCTTGCACTAAAATATCGATTATTGGTGATCGGTTGATCTTATCACAAATCGAAGGCCTTCCTGGCGCCCTCGAGGGCATAAGCTCTTTGAAGAGCCCTGGATGGACGCTGTAGCAGCAAAATTGAGTGAGTGTGAGCGAATCTGCGCGCTTTTTGTACTAAAATATCGATTATCGATCGATTATTGGTGATCGGCTGATCAGATCAAAAATCGAAGGCCTTCCTGGCGCCCTCGGGGTTATAAGCTTTCGAATGAGCCATTACTCGACGCTGTAGCTGCAAAACTGAGCGAGTTTATCGCATCACACACACACAGACATCAGCCCTATTTGTTAGTAGATGTGTATGTACTGTATGTACATAGTAGGCACATGGGACTTCTTTTCTTTGATGGACAGTTTTCTTTGAAGCGATACGTAAGTACGTACATTACACTTGCCGAATCGTACGTACTGAACGTGCGGTACACGCTAAAATTCTGTGGTCAATCGACCAATCCAACCAACACGGTTCAAATTCAAAGTCTTCATGGATGTAGCTCTGATCAGCACTACATAGTCTTGTAAATTTGTGGTCTGTTCGATTTTTTTCCTCCGAACGACAACGAATGCGAACATTTTCTGCAATGAACGAAGTGGACGAAAGGCTTCATCTGCTGAAGAAGAAGATCGATGGTTGGCGCCAACGCAGCTTCAAAGAAGGACATTACGACGGAGTGGAGCGCCGGGAACCGCCGCCACCTCCCACAAAATTTCATCAAGGAGCAGCATTCTTTCTCGTCTTTGTCGGGTAAAAAAACAGAGTTGTGAATGATGAATTTATTTTTTTTTATTTTTTAATTCATTTTTATTTATTTATTTATTTATTTGTTTATTTGTTTATTTATTTATTTATTTATTTATTTATTTATTTATTTATTTATTTATTTATTCATTTATTTATTTATTTCTTATGGGGTAAAAGAACAGAGGCGTGAAGTGAAGATTTTTGATTTAATAGATGAATTTATTATTTTTAAAATTTATTCCGTTTTTTTAGATATTTGTTCACTCAAGCTGCCAGAAAAGCTCTGAGCAATGTGAAGAGCAGTCTGATGAAAACGTGGACAGCTGAAGATACGGAATACGGTGTAACAAACTACTGTAACAAGAAATTCAACAACTTTGGTTATGATAGTGGTGCGGTGTACATCTTTCTACAGTCATGTACAGTGTGTACAGTACATCTGCTACATTACTGTTTTGTAGGGAAAAGGTGACGTGAAGCATGCCGTGTTCGAATCAGAAGACTCTGCTGAAGCATATCTTGGCATTTTGGATGCAATTTTTATGATGGGTTATGCAATTGTAAGCCACGATGGACAGCGCTGAGCTATTCTGTTTTTTCAAAATCTGAAATAGAAGTTTATAAAATCTAGAAATCTCATCACTTTTTTTCAGTCGCTATTTATTTCGGGAAGATGTGGCGATTTTATGGCAGCGAACAAGCTCTTCGCTTGGGGAATGTGGATCAGTGGAATATTGGTAAAAATTTGGACCCAAAAAATATTATCTCAGTACAATCGAGTAGACAGACTTAATAAAATATGTATATCAATCTCATAACATAGTGTGTACTGTACATACGTTACGTACCAATACCGGCACGTGGTCGTGTTAAAGTCCAGTCCACTCACTGCCACACACAGATGTGACCGAGGGTGACGGTGGCGGGTTCGATTCCCGTTCAGTCTCTTCCCCCCCCCCCCCCTTCGGTGTCCGACTGTCTCCTTATGGAACGCAGCGCGTTTACAACAGTACCCAACCCACACTCAAATTTTTTCAGTTATTTCTTTTCGGGTGTGTCACGGAGTGGGCCATGTTCTACAGTACGGCTTGGTACGACATCACTTATTTTTTCTTCGGCCTTGCTCAAGGACTACCAAAACCCGTGAGTGTTCGAGTGCTAGCTGAATGGTTCCCAAAGGCTCACTATGGAAAGGTGATCGGACTCTACACCCTCAGTTACTGCATCGGTCGTATTGCCGGCTCCTACATGTCCTCAGCCGTGCTGGATTACGGCTATGAAGTAAGGAAAAAAGTGGTACTGTAGTAATTAGTAATTACATCAAGCGCTTTATTATACTGAGAATATGAAGAGCTGATTGATCGCAAATTTTTGAACAGTCGTGCGTAATTTTTGTTTCAGTATGTGTTTCTTCTGCACGCTTCAGTGCAAATCGCGTTAGGATTTGTGGAATATTTCGGTTTGGTGAATTCTCCCAAAGAAATAGGTGAGAAAAGCAAGCACAAAGAGCGACAAGGAAAGAATGACATACTACGTCAGAACACATTACGTACATTCAGCGATGTTTTAGGTTGCTGTTCGTACGTGGATGATGTTTCCTCGACGAGTCCATTGGCCAATGGTACAGATGAGGATTTGCATCACTACAAAATGCATCATACTCCACCGCCTCCGCCGAAAAAATTGACGCCATGGAGAGTGCTGCTCCTTCCTGGAGTATTAGCGGTATGTATTAACGTAGACAGACTAGACACGTACCTACCGTACTGTACGAGTTTGTTTGCACATAGTACTACCGGAAAATGTTATGTACCCACAGGTGTAGTACTGTTTTAAATCAGAACTATGTACTAGTTGACAGCTACATACATACTGTAACTAGCTGGCAGCGTAAATCTTTCTTCATCGCGACTTTTTTGAGCAGCACTGTAGATGGATTTATTTTTAGTACTCTCTGTCTTATGCCGGTATCAAAATGGTGAACTACGCCATCACGTTCTGGCTGCCTCTGTACTGCACAGAGGAATTAGGATGGTCCGAAAAACTCTCGGACATGTTGTCGACATTTTTCGACGTGGGTGGACTGGTTGGGACGCTCTTCGTCGGCTTGGCATGGGTATATATATATTATTACTGTTCATGCTGCCTGTACCCTACCAAGTACCAACCCCAAGCTGCCAAATTTTCCGTTGGATTTTAGGATAGAATACCCAGAGGTCGCAATGTACTTCTCGTGGTGCTAATTTTCATCGCTGCCGCTTTGCTCTATGCCTATTCAGGTATACACTATCACATGCATAACATGTACAGGTACCTAGCCTACATATAGTACATACGTACGTACGTAAGTACATACGTACTGTATCATCATACGCGAAGCCGCATGCAGCCGCATATTGCAATTGCATCAGTATCGTGATCGTCTTTTCGGTTCAGAAACGCCGTCGATCGTGGTGCTGAACTGCGCAGTTCTCACGGTGTGCGGCATCTTCCACTGGGCCGTGTACAACGCAGAAGGCGCCATCGCGTCTACGAGTTTGGCGCCGCGCGGTCACGCCAAAGATAACGTCATCTCCTCTGTCACCGGCATCACCAACGGATTCGGCAGTGTCGCCGGCGCCGTCGCCTGCGTCATTGTGCCGCTCCTGGAAACCTACTGCGGATGGGACTCCGTATTCTACTTCTTCACCATCACGGTACGGTACGACATTTACCAAAAATATATAATGGCGCTGCTAGGGGAAGAATGGAGGACCTATGTACATACAGTATATGTAGTGTAAACAAACATAGCATCACTAGTTCGCTACACACGGAGCGAGTAAACTCACGGGGAATTCCCCGTACGTATGCGATGAAGCATAGGGAGGCCAGTGAATTCACCGTGAGTTTGAAACTCACCGTCGTGTGAACAAGTGAGAAAAATTTTGCGCTTGGGAGCAAGTGAGAATGCTCTACACAGAAAATGAAACTAGAAGTTCAAACTCACCGTCGAATTCACCGTGAGTTTACTCACCACGTGTGTAGCCCACTACTGACCCATTTGCTTGCACCAATTTATTGATTTTATACAAGTTTAGAAAACCAATATGGGTTTATTTACCAAACCAAAATTAGGGAAGGAAGATAAACTCATGTCTTTACGCCTTACTTATTTCAGCACGTCATATCTGGCCTTTTTATCATGCCGCTGGGATGGCAAGAGCTCAAGGAGATGCGCAGGCGTAAACAATACGAGAAGTTTCAGGACGACAACGAGTTTGGCAATGTCCTAAGCGGTGGAAGACGAGCCACGAAACCTAGAATTAACATAGTCCCGACTTCAATGGACGATGAAGAAGATGACAAATATCAAGTGTTTTAATAATAGCATTTTATTGTTTTGTTGGTTCTTCCTCAGAACAGAAAACTTGCAGAAAAGCAGTATCAATCAATCACTGGAAAAGTTGCACTTGGGCGTTTGCACGTTCAATCATTGCGACGTTTCGTATTAGACTAGTCGAAATTGTCCATGGAGTTGGGAGCGCGTGTGCGCAGCGCGCGGACATAAAACCTTCCAAGAATTTGGGAGATCTGTGATTGCCGCCAGCCAGCTGTGAGCAGAAAATGACTGTAGGTGCTTCATCTCGCTGTTTCACTCTGCGTTCTGTTCTTTTCCGCCAGTTTCACCCGGTTTCCGGCTCCGTATTCCTCACAAATTGCTTACGTTGCATCTCGTCAAGTTCAGTAGGCCAGGAAAAGGAGGACCCACTCAATCGTTTCACGTATCGCAGCCACCACTGTGGCGAGCTGAGGTTGCAGCATGTTGGCGCAAGGGTGCAGCTGTGCGGATGGGTGCACCAAGTGCGCTTGTCAGGCAGATTCCTTCTTTTGAGGGATGCCTATGGCCTCACGCAGATCATAGCAGCTGATGGGGAAACTTCTTCCCTGGATGATGCAACAACCTCTGTTGAAGGAGAAGAGGGTCAGTCAGTGATGAGAATGATTGGCAAACTCAGCGCTGAATCGGTTGTGAAAGTGGTGGGCTTGGTTGCTGCCAGACCCGAGCGTGATCGAAACTCAAAGCTGCCAACGGGAGATGTTGAAGTCAGGGCGGAGAAGGTGGAGCTGCTGAATTCTTGCGCATCTTTGCCCTTCGAGCTCAGGCAGCAATTCACTCGTGTAGAGCATGAAGGACTGAAGCTGATCTATCGCTATCTCTATCTGCGCTTTCATCACATGCAATATATCTTGAGGTAAGTGTACTGTGTACATACATGTGACGAAGCGGTAACTGCTAATTCACGCAACCTTAGTCTGCGTATGAAGTAAGCTTACTCAGATTTTCGTGCTTGTGCCTAGGTTTCGAGCTGCTTTGGTGTCCCGAATGCGTGTATTTTTGAGCAGCGAGGCTGCGGGTTTTGTGGAGGTAGAAACGCCGACGCTTTGTCGCGAGACTCCCGGGGGCGCTGCGGAATTCCCGGTGCTCAGTCGCTATCCTGGAGAAGTCTACTGTCTTCCGCAGAGTCCGCAACAGCACAAACAACTGCTGATGGCGGCTGGAATAGATCGATATTTTCAGGTTCGCTGCCATCAACGTACCTGTGGAACTTGTGTTTGTATATCTCATTCCTCCTTGCTTAATACCAAGCATACTATTGTACAGTACCTACTGTACATAGCCAAAAACCTATAAAGGTGCTATAAAAAATGTACAATACTGCTTATGCCTATTTATGTATGTATTTTCGATGCTATCTATGGAACATTACAGTACTTATCGTATACAGTACCGTGATATTATTTATGGTGGCGGGGAACAAATTTCCAGAAGTGTACATACGTAACACGTACCCTAATGCCTGCATAGTTCAGCGTTTTTGCAGATTGCGAAGTGTTATCGAGATGAAGGCGCCAAGCCTCATCGCCAGCCAGAATTCACTCAACTTGACCTGGAGCTGTCTTTCACAGACGAAGCAGGAGTGATGTCGCTTGTGGAAGATGTCTTAGCTCAATCTTGGCCTACGGAAACTCATGGCCAACTCTCCTCCATTCCATTTCCACGTATGACCTTCGAAGATGCGATGCAAACCTATGGCACTGACAAGCCCGATACCAGGTACGATATGCGCTTGCAAGACGTAACTGATCACTGTGTCGCCTCTGGCCCATTTGCTCCAGAGGTGCCGTCCGGTGGCGATTGGTCAATTCAGATGATTCACAGTCCATCAGGAGGCCCACTGGTGACGAATCGGGTTGTAAATGACTGGAAACGGCGTTTGGATCAGCATTGGTTCTCTTCTGCTTTATTATCTGTGGTGAAAGTTAATCCAAGCGGCCAACTGAGTGGAAGCTTTGCAAAGCAAATGCCTATCGATTTCTTTGAACAATTTGCGAATAACCTGGGCCATGAGTCGGTTCTATTGGTATCCTGGGGACCAAAGAATAAGGTTCAAGGAACGCTGGGTTTTCTTCGAGTGCAACTGGCTGAGCTGCTGCAAAATCGCGGCATGCTCCAACTTCGAAATGACCGAGGCTATCCCGACCGATTCGATTTTCTCTGGATCGTGGATTTCCCACTTTTTGATCGCGATCCGATTAGTGGAAAGTTGTCAAGTGCCCATCATCCATTCACTGCGCCGCAGCACATAAACCAAACTGCCTCAGAGGATTTGAAGGCTTTACTTCAGACCCAACCCGAAATGCTCAAAGGACGTCATTTTGATCTCGTTTGCAATGGTGTGGAACTGGGCGGAGGCAGCATACGCATTCACGATGCAGAACTGCAGCGATTCATACTTGAAAACGTGCTGCAAGAGTCTGCGGGGAGTATGCAGCATTTACTGCGTGCTTTGGAGTTGGGCGCACCTCCTCATGGCGGCTTTGCGTTGGGGTTGGACCGGTATGTGGCCTTACTGTTGGGCAGAGACACCATTCGCGATGTGATCGCCTTTCCGAAGAACTTGGAATCGAGAGATCCGATGACTGGAGCTCCGGCAAAGATGGAAGCAGCAGAATTGAAGGGAAAATATCGATTGAAATTGATGGATGAAAATGCTTGACGACTGACTGACATACGTACAGTACGTCGTTGTGTGTACAGTGTTCCGTTGTTCAGTTCGATTTGTCTCGTGCACAGCTGGTATGTACATACTGTACCTCGGATAAAAGCTCACCTTGCCAAGTTTATTGCTGGTACATGGAGCACTAATGTTTGGGTATGTTTCACCTTGTTTTGTACAAACGTGCCCTTCTACGATGGGCCACCGTAAATGGTATGGGGGCGCAACTTACGACTATACTTTTCCCACTTGTTCATACTCCATGTCTGTGGAAGTGGAAAGTAAACCAAAGTTTAGTAGGAAACACTGTTTCAACACATTGGGTGTGGTGTGATGTGGTGGCGTAAGGTCAGGCAAGACACTGATAATATTAATTGTGTTAGCGAGACCAAGGACATGGCGACAAGTTTTTTCAATTTTCACAATTCTCTGCCATAACGACGAAAGAATTTCTGTCCTAGACAAGTGGTTGGATGGGTCTATCGGCTCTGTGGTATGTACTGTACATATATGTATACTTGCGTGTACAGTACAGTTCAAGTGTAGTAAGTAAATGAAGAAATTTTCGGACGCTGCGCCAATTTACTCAACCGAGAAAATCGGCCTTTGCGTGTTGAAAGATAGTATGTATGTTGGTACATAAGCCGAGACGAAAGCAGTCTGACCGCGTAGTTCTTTTTTGACATCATCTTCTCGTCCGAATGGTACAGTATGTAGCAGCGACGAACTCGCACCATTCTCAACCTTTCTCGGTACGATGTGGTATCAGCTCTTGTAACGCGCGTGTGCATGACTAGAAGATGCTTGGTTAGCATCAATGATAGTATGTTCGTACTCACGCGGTCAGACTGCTAGGCTAGCAGGAACGAGCTCAAGTCGGACTGTACTTGTGGACTGACTCATGTTTCAATATTCAAGACGGATTTTTTCGGTACAAGTACGTAAATTGGTCGGCTGTTTTCGCTTAGTGGCGAAACCTGGGATCCGAAAAGTTCCCGGTTTACAGTACTTGTCCTTCCCCATGATTTTCACGTCATCCGTGGCGGTATAAACGAATGTCATTTGTAAGAATATCTGCGGCTCACTCGAATATCGGAAATACGGCGGTTAGAGAGATCGAAAACTGGTCTGCCGAGTTTTGACGGTGTCAAGCCGACGCGAACGAACTACAAGTACTGTATTGTGCTGTGCACGCTCACTATATTTCTTCTTTGTCGGTGCAAAGTCCAAAACATTCTTCGTCCGTCAAATGTTTTCTTGTCTTCTTGAGAACAACCGCTGAGACTTACACGTAAACAATACATGCTGCATTCTTTTCGTACTTAGTACCAACGAACTGTACACAAGAGATACTTTTTGAACGTTGTTTCGTTCGTTACCTTGAGAGTGTCGCAGTGAAGCACTTCACTCTGAAAGGAGGTTGGGGTATGTATACAGTACGTCTACGTACGCATTAACGAAAACGACTACGATACATATTTCTGATCCGCGACTGTCATACATACTGTACCTAGCACGTGAGGAATTATGGAGACACTGACCCCAGCCAATGATCTTGGCGCTCAGAATTTATCCGATCCAGTCAAGAAGAGGTTCAGCTTGAAACCCAAATCGAAGCAGAAGCTGGAACAGATCGAAGAGGTTTATCCTCAGGCCCCTGGAATCCGACAGACAGCTGAGGAAACGCCAAGGAAGGCAGCAATGATGGAGAGGGAACAGTCTGAATTCCAGCAGAGATTTGGTGACTTTCTCAGTCCAGGAGCCGAATCCAGCGATAGCGAAAGCGGAGAAACGCCCTCATCACTTCGTAAGGTTACCATAAAGCGATGACCTCGTTTTGACGTGTAGGCCAAGAGGGCATAATCGTACATAACTACACTACGTACGTACAGTACATAACAGTATGTACATACGTAGGTAGGTACACGTAGTACAAGTGCAACAATACGAATACCGTGCGTACAGTATACTACACCCATTGAACGCGTTTTTATGTTTGTTAGTTTTGTATTTAATTTGCTTTTGCAGCTCACACCAGCACTCCAATCGGCGCATCAGCGGTGCCACTCAATGCCGCAAAAGGCGCCATCGGGCTGACGGGTCGACGAGAAAGTGTGAGTTCTGTCGCTTCTGGGCGTCTGAGGCAAAGGACTGAGGAGGAAAAAGCGCGCGACCGCTTGCGATACAAAGTCGTCATGCAACTGGCGTACAAGAATCAGCGAGAGGAGACCGAAGGAAGCGGGACGACGAGTAGTCAGGAGACCGCGGATTTGACGATCGCCGGATGCAGTTCCGGCAGTCTACACACCGAGGATTACCAGGAGCAGAACAAGGACAACGCCGCCAAGCAAAAATTGTATCAGCAAGTTTGGAGTAAGCGAAAAATGCGAGAAAACTCTCGTCGCTCCTTGCCGAGCTACGTACGTAATGAAAGAAATGGATTTTCCATGCTTTCCTTTACCTACGTACATAGGTGTATTGCGTGTGTCCGCGTACTACAGGAGTGAACTCAGAAATAATGTTCAAATTCAGATACCACGAAGGAAGCTGTCACGACAAAACTGGGCATTTCGCACCCAACCACTGCATCCATTCCACCACCTGAAGATCCAAACGCAGACTTTCGAAAGCGACTGCTTTGGGGAAAGAGAAAACCGGTGGAAAAAGGCAAAACCTCGTCCAAGATTACATTTGATGACGAAGCATATCGATATCCGCACAGTTCCGAATCGGAGTCGGATTCAGACGACGAAGAAACAGAAGAAGAAGAGGAAGGGAGAAAGAAGGAAAGTGCTCAAGCAGCAACCGGTCTCAGGAAAATTTTCGGTAGAAACAAGACGTCCTATTTTACACTTCATACTGACGTAGTACAATACTAATGTACTGTACTGTATGTAGTGGTGTGTTTTATCGGTTTTGTTAGTGTACATACATACACATCTTATTGCCTTCGTAGCTTCAACCATTGAAAAACTGGACGCAAGATTTCCTCAAATCAGACAGTTTCGCAAATCGAGAACTCAGGAACACAAGGATGACGATGATGATGATGTTGGGTTTGTTTCACATATCAAAGGTTCAGCGCAAAATCTTTGGGGTGAGGCTTATGCGTAGTGTTCTGTAATGTTTCGTGTATTGCCCCCTCGAATATAGCCCCCTCGTATATTCGTATATATAGCCCCCCTAATCGGTGCCTATCGTCATTTTGTAGCATTTGTACTTGTATACTGTAAAGCTTCGTGTATAACCCCTTCGAATATAACCCCCTCGTGTATAACCCCCCTATTTGGTGACTAATGTTTTTTATCCCCCTAACCAAAATTTTAAAACGCGTAAAACGCTCAAATATAGCAAAATAAGCATGTTGGTGATGAATTGGCACATTTTGCTTGGCCTCATGTATAACCCCCCTCGTGTATAACCCCCCTCGAATCGGTGACTAACGATTTTTATCCCTCCGGGGGTTATACACGAAGCTTTACAGTATAGCTTCATATCAGAGACTGCGAAAAACGACAAAAACGAAGGTTTTTACAGCTGAAAGCAGCGGTTTCGACGTGTTTCTAGGTAGCTATAGCAGTTGATGGCAAATCATTTGGGACAGTTTGGCATACATTTTGGTTTTCACCCCTCTTGACCACCCCTTTTCAGACATGGCCGATCATAGCCCAAAATAATAATTTTTGCGCAAGAATAGCTTGTTTTATACCACTTTAGCTTGAAAACATGCGAAATAAACCAGAAAAACGAGTTCAGGAGGTCAAAAAACCTTACTTTGGTCACTAATGCAAAATGCCCTTTTTGTCCCCCCTCGAATATAGCCCCCCTAATCGGGGCTTACCGATCATATAGCCTCAGGGGCTATACACGAAACATTACAGTAGTAGCGGCTAAAATACAGTTGACTATTTTTTCCTAGGGCATGTATTTCTAGCATCAACGTTGCACAAGTTTCGAACAGTAAGAAGTCACAAGGATTACGTTGCTATTGGAGAGCGTCAACCTTCAACTTTTGCCAAAATGAAGTCAACTTTAGCAGGGAGTTGTGGTATGTTTGTAATCATCGTAGTTTTACTAGGCACTACGTACGGATATTCAGTACATACGTGCACAACGTACCGTAGTACGTATGTACAACCCTGCGTTAGATCAAAACTTCATTGGCTTTTAGTGTACTATGTATGTACATACATAAACTACGTTGTAGTACTTATACTTTTTAGGCCTTAAGTATTGTGTACGTATTTCATTTTGACACCAAAATAAAATATTACTAGTGTTGTTCCACGTTTTCTAGACAAAGCAAGTGTTCGATGGGCAGAAACCAAGCATCGACGTGTAAAAAGACAAGCACCAGGCGATGGAGGCATATTTTGTACCCATTTAGGTGAGATTTGCACAGAAAAAAGCTTTTTTCAAGCAAACTAGTGTGTATGATGCTGAATTTATTTTATTGTGTAGTTGCCGAATCTGTAAAGCAGCCGATCCCATTTTGGGAACGCTTGATTCGTCTCACATGTCCATGCTGCATCAAAATCGACGATTCTTCAGCGGATGAATTTGACCCGAAGCACACTGCAGAGGACGAAGAGGAGGACTCGTTGGTGGAAGACCCCGTGACGGACTCGTGGCGTTCAACCACTTACGGAGCCATCAGCAGCCCAGAACAATTATTTTGACACACAAAAAGTGCGAGTATTCATTCTTCACGTATCACGTACTGCACGTATAGACTGTACTGTAAGTGCTGTTACTGTACATTGTTTGTTAGCAAACTCAGTAAGTAATGCTTGGTTTGTAAAGAATGTTTCAAAAAATCATTTATGTTTTTTGCAAGTTTTTCAGAAGTAAAAACTGTGAACAAACACAATGCTTTTGCCCCGATTTCGAGACATTTTCCGGCCTCGATGACTTTGCTTTCTGGTTCTTTTCTTTGCATTGCCCTTGAACCAGTTCGCATTGCGTTTGCGAAGAAGCTCTTGGATTTTAGATTTGTTTGTCTTTCCGTCCCCGACTCTTGAAAGTTCATAGGGTGGCGCGTGGGGGACCCGCCTACCTTACCTGCTCTTTTGATGCCTTCATCCTCTGACCTGTACAGCTTTTCTGTGTTTTGTGTACCAGGCCGGCTATATGTTTGTTTGCTTTTTTGGCTGCCAGAGGAACGGCAGTTTTTGATAATAATTGAATAAAGTACCATACGTACAGCAGTAGCCAGGAAGAAAAACTGAAGGAAAGATGATGTGGACCTTGGTTTCAGTCCTACTTTTTGTGGCGGCTGCTTGCGGGCAATACCGTAATCTTTGAATTTTTATTATTTTTATCTCATTTCACGAAAACTTTCTCGTCTATGTTCAACAAATAACTTTGTTTTTTGTTTGTTTTGAATTAAATTTTTATAAACATTTTTCTTTTTTAGCGTATCAATACCAGCGCGGCATGCAGTGCGATGACGGATCTCCAACTCAAACCGCTTGCACCAGCGATTCGCAGTGTTCCAGATACAATCAGATGAACATTTGCGTCTCAGTCGCTGCAAATCCCAGGCAGAAATACTGCTGTCCAAGTAAAGAAAAATGGCTGAATTCGTAGTTGAAAATGTTGTTGTCTTATTCTGAAACACCATGCTTTTACGTTACAGGTTGTCGTCAAATGCGTAATCAGTCCATGCAGCGCACCACCATTGGAGGCACTGCTTTCGTTGGTGGACAAATTGCCCAATGTACGCAAGACGGCAGATCTTACACGGCTCGTCAGTGCAGTGGAAGCAGTGGCTATTGTTGGTGCGTAAGCCCCACTGGACAAAGGTACCAGATGCAAGCGGGTCGACAAGTCACGGAGGCTCAGTGTAATCAGGTACGTACGTAATGTACCTACCTACATAGGCTGCGTTGTGCCGAGCGAACGGTACATCTTGCGTACTTTAATTACGATGTTCCGTCGTACGTACCTGCCTCTTCAGTAGATTTGCATTGCGTGTGATCTTTCCACTTTCGGTGCCGTTACGTGTGTGCATGTGCGTCATGCGTGAGAGTGTCAGTTAAAGTACAAATTATATTTCTGGGACCCATGCATTATTTATCTCAGGATCTAGCCAACGCAGCTCAAAGCGGTTAAAAATCTCTCGATAACTTTAGCTCGGATTGAAAATAAAAAAACCGCATGCGTCTACGTGCCCTCTGTGTCGAGAAATCGCCAAATTCCTTAAGTACTACAAATGTACTAAAAAGGTACACTTTTTTCGATTATTCAGCATAACTGAACAAGCCGCAAAAACTTTTTCATTAAAAGTAGCCTATCCTATGTAAAATTTGATGTAGATTTCAAAAATAGTATCGGTGTTTCAAAAAAATTTAACCCCTAGTATATAATTTTGCAAAATTTGTATATTTTTGACAATTTTTGGGTAGGGGTTAAATTTTTTTGGATCAACGATACAATTTTTGAAATCTACACTAAATTTTACATAGGATAGGCTACTTTTAATGAAAAAGTTTTTGCGGCTTGTTCAGTTACGCTTAATAATCAAAAAAAGTGTCCATTTGTAGTACTTAAGGAATTTGGCGATTTCTCGACACAGAGGGCACGTTGACGCATGTGGTTTTTTTAATTTTCAATCCGAGCTAAAGTTATCGGGAGATTTTTAACCGCTTTCTGCTACGTTGGCTAGATCCTGAGATAAATAATGCATGGGTCCCAGAAATATAATATTTGTACTTTAGTTGCGACGGAGTGAGAGTGTGTTGGTTGGAGAGTGCTTGATCTTACCTTATCATACCGAGTACCGAATCGCCTTTGCTGGCTTGCGGTGTCTTAGAGTAAGCAGTTCAATCACATTATACGTCTGGTGGTGTACACATTACTTACGTCTGGTGTATGGAGAGTGCACCTTTGGTGATGGAGTCAGATTAACCCCCTACCAGTCGGCACTCGGTATTTCATCCCGTATGTCCCCGTTTATACTCCTTCGTAGGTATGTACTGTAATGTTTCGTGTATAGCCCCCTGGGGCTATATGATCGGTAAGCCCCGATTAGGGGGGCTATATTCGAGAGGGGGCTATATAAAAGGGCATTTTGCATTAGTGACCAAAGTAAGGTTTTTTGACCTCCTGAACTCGTTTCTCTGGTTTATTTTGCATGTTTTCAATAGCTAAAGTGGTATAAAACAAGCTATTCTTGCGCAAAAATTATCATTTTGGGCTATGATCGGCCATGTCTGAAAGGGGTGGTCAAGAGAGGTAAAAAAACAAAATGTAGCCCAAACTGTCCCAAATGATTTGCCGTCAACTGCTATGGCTAGAAACATGTCGAAAACGCTGCTTTCAGCTGTAAAAACATTCGTTTTCGTCGTTTTTTGCAGTCTCTGATATGGGGCTATATACGAGTAAAAATGACGATAGGCACCGATTAGGGGGGCTATATATACGAGGGGGGGCTATATTCGAGGGGGAAATACACGAAACATTACAGTAGTGTATTGTACATAAGTACGTGTAATGTGGAATCTCCCCACCACAATGAGCCATTTGAGTTCGGTTACACAGATGAGGCAAAGAAATGGAGCCGCCACCAACACTTCACCATTGGTTATCCAGCAACCCCGGCGGACATGCCAGATGCGGGAAGCTTGCAATGGGTTCGCTGGTCCCATCTGCACCTGTCCAACTGGCTACATGTGTGGAGGCAGCAATCAGTGCGTCTTCGCCACCAATCAACAACCGGGTAAGGCTGTCCAAAAAGTGACACGCAAAAGGCACAAGATCCTTTTCGCATTGACAACCGTTTTCCTTGACGTCGACACCGAGCATGTACTGTATGTGTGTGGTATGTATGTACACTATTGTAATACACGTGTACATACGTACGTGTAACGTGAAAACAGTCAAAGCGAACAATGAAGATGCCCAACACTAATAATGCTCGCACTTTGGCTGTTCTTGACAAACCGTGTCTAATAGTGGTTTTGCATGGTATGGGTTAATTACCATCTTAGGCCAGGGTCAGACGAGAACAGGTGGCATTTGTGGCCGTGATGATGTCTGCTCCAGCATGCTTGGCCCCACCTGCAGCTGTGCAACTGGCTACACTTGCGAAAGCTCCCACTACATCTCCGACATTGCCTATTGCGCCGCCGCCAGCGATACAAGTAACCATCACTAACACTTTCTTTGATCCAACCCATACCCAACGCCAACACTAATGTGAATAATCAATGGGTTTCAATTTTCAGGCAAATGCAGCGGCGAAAACGAACGCTACGATATCTGCAGCAATATGCAGGAGCAATGTCTGCCAAGCCCTATCCCATCAAATTCAAATGGTGCATGTCGGAGAGGCTGTGCATGCAAATCTGGCTACGCCAGGCAGTACAACTCACCCACTGCCCCTTGTGTACAGAGGACGCAGTGCAGCAGAACCGTTCCCCCTAGTGGAGGTACATACATGCATTTCTGGCAATGGTGTGAATGTGCAAATTTTTGATGGTTGTACTTTTTCCTATACCCGACACCCTACACATAAGTACAGTACGTATTACAGACTTCAATTAATTACTACCTCTCTGTATTATCCCAGCTCCGACATCTCCTGAACCCGTTAGGCCCGCGGGCCGTTTCAACGCCGGCGTACTCCACAGTCCACACCATGCATTATCATCTTGATCATAATTTTGGGTGACCCGCAGATGACCTACTCCTGGCTCGCGGGTCAGGAGATAACAGAAGCCTGCCTGTCTAACTGCTTGCATTTTAACCTTCATTTAGTCCCTGGTGTCCCCAGCTCCACTTGTGGATCCAATCAAGTGCGCACCGGTTGCGGGTCCGCATGTCCTGAATACTGTGGCATGCCTCGCACGTTCGCGGCCCAAGTCTGCACAGCGAATTGCGTCGTCGGCTGCGAGTGCGCGCCTGGATATGTGAGACAGACGAATTCGCTGACTGCGCCTTGCGTCCTTCGCTCCCAGTGTGGAAGCAGCTCTGGTAACCAAAACAGCTAACATAACAGATTTCGTTTTTGCATGTGCTACCCTGCTAGTACGCATACGCAAGTTAGTTCACCAATAAGAGCCGAACGACTCATCGGAAATTGGCGGTAAAAATAAAAAAACCCGTTAGGTGGTTACAAAGATGCGCGAGGTTCTTGCTTCTGTTCAGGCGGCACAACGACGTGCGGTTTGAACGAGCAGTACAGCCAGTGTGGTTCCGCCTGCCCGGACTACTGCAACAATCCTGGCACAATGACGTGCATCCAAGTGTGCAGCCCTGGTTGCGTCTGCAGACAAGGCTACGTTCGCCAAAGCAGCGCTCGTGGTGCAGCCTGCGTCCTTCGTTCCCAGTGCCCACGGACTAACAGTAAGCCTGATACACACCCTATTGAATGTAGCCTGTCCTTTGTTTTGTGCGTGTGTACATTGTACGTACGGACACGATGTACTACGTACATAATAGTACAGGAAGTAGGTAGGTATGTACAGTACGTACGTACACAACAATAGAAATCCCATCGTATGTACGTTCGTATTTAGTGTACTGTACGTTACGTACATAATACATGCATACGTACCTATAGCCGAAGCCTGATCCTAAGCCTACCCTAAGCCAAACCTATACTTAGTATAGTAGGTATGTAAAGCGGCCTAAAGCGAATAAGCTTCAACTGTCATGTCCATTCATTCCGCGCTCCGAGTTGCATACAGTTGGAACTAATAACTCCCAGAAATTTTCTTACCAAATGGGGGAATTGATATGCGTTTTTGTATTTGTTCAGATCAGCAGCGAAGCTGTCAAGCTTATCAGGTGTGTCAGTACACGTCGAATAGTGCAGCCATGTGCAGCTGTCCTGCTGGATACTCATGCCGAAGAAGCACAAGCTCCACCTACATGACCTGTCAGCCGGGTGGTGTGCTACCGCGACCCCCAGTTCTTACACCGGGCGGAACTTCAAGTGAGCTAACTTTTATGTCAACGTTGCATTACGTAAATTTGTTCGTCAGTAAAGGGTACAGTACACTTCACTTACAGTATAATGCATGGGTGTAGCATAGATGTAGGACCTGGCCCTATGCATCAGCGCAGACTCTGGGGGTATGACAACTAAGCACAGTACTAGCAAAGCAAGAGCCCATGTAATTTTAATTTTCAAAGATGTTTGTAATTTTTGTTCGTTCTGTCGACCGCGCGTTTTTGTTCCCATGTTGTTTGCTCATAATACATTGTTGTAGGTAGGCTATAACGCCAGCTGAACAAGCTAATTCCGCATGGAACATAAAACACAAAAGAACACAAATTCGACTACGTACTAATTTGCTGGGCACATTCTATGCCGATGAGGTTTACATGAAATATCGGCGTCGTACATACAGTACCTTTACGGTCGACAAAGTTATCGATAGAGGCCTATTCGATATCGGGATATAGAGCTAACTGCACAGTGGGTAAAGTTTTGAAATGACGAATCTTTATTGCGACTATTTTGTGGTCGCTTTGGCTGCTGTACTACTGATGCTGGTCCCCGGTGGAATGAGCCAACCTTGCATGCGAGGAAGAAGACGAGGAGAAGGACGAGTATTTGCTGGAGAAGGTGGCATGCATGACCCACCCGGTATGTACAGAACGACAACCAACTCAAAACAATGTACTACGTGCGTACGAACGTATGTAAATGTACGTACATTACATACGTACTGTTCTTTCTTACCCAGTACGTACAGTATTGATGCGTACTGTAATAAGGTTAAAAGGTCGCAAAAAAAGTTCCGGGTTTTCCTGCTGTGACTGTTTGACAGCCTTTAGGCCGAGAGGTGCCACTAACTTCCTTCACAGCCTTTCCGTGCTTATGTTCTTGGAAGTTTGGTTTAATAGGCTACTGATTAGGTTTTCGTAGTTAATACCATGCTTAATTCACGGGTGGCCAGGAACTATATTGATAAGTAATTACGGGTACAAAATGGCTTCCTATTGGGAGATAATAGCTTCTTTTCTCTGAATGTACAGTGGCTACTTTCTGCATTGAACAGCAAGGATTAGTTTTGCCCCAAGGCTGTGTTACAAAGTGATCTCTCGTATAGCAAAACGAAGACTTTTCAATTATTGGTCAGTGGGCTCATTTCCTGTATCAAAATTTTGCTGGGTTTTAATTATTTCTTCGTATGTACGTAGCTCCATGGGTGACCGTATCTATTGAATATAAAAGGTGATGTTTTCCTTGACTAAAACAGATCTCCACTCTTCACCTTTTTTGGATGCTGAAAGTAACTGAACTGAGCACTCTCTCTCATGGTCATAAAATGAAGCTCGCTTTGGTTTTGCCCGCCTGTACCTTGCTGTTTCTGGCCCTATGGACCAAAACTGGTCATTCGATGAAGCTGTTTCAAAGCTGGAAGGCTAATCAAGCGCCTTGCAACAACCCCAATCATATCCAAAAAGCATCCAGGAGCAGTCATGCGCTGTTCAACAAGTTGCGAGAAGAAAAGGCAGGGGAACCCCAGAATGAAGCGCAATCCAAATCCAACAGCAAAGCAACAGCGGACGACGACGCCGACGAGAAGAGGGGAATCCGGCTCCCAAAGATGGTGTTTTCCATGAACAGGTTGAAGATCCAACTTCAGGAGCTGGCAACTATCCAGATGCTCTTGAGAACCATTGAACAAGTGCGGGAGAAGAAAGAGGAGATGAATGGACCCCTGGTTCTACCTTATCTACGGGCACAACTGCAACCACTGCTGAAGAAATACAAACCCATGCTGATGAAGATGCAGCAATAGATATTGCTTTGCTTGCTTTTGTTTTTACTTTTACAAATTGCATGATATTTTGCATGACATACTTTGATGACTATGTGTGGAGGCCTACAGTTTCATGCAGATTATTGAATTACCTTAGGCCTAGTATTTTGTAATTGAAAGTTTTGTTTTTGTTTTGCTCACATTTTAAAAATTGATTGATATGTATGTAGATTGCTTCTTTTGATTTATTTTGTGACCGCAACAAGCGGACTGACGCTGTGCTTATTAGTCATGAGAACGCCTGGGGTTCAGCTCCCTACTGAATCTGAAGTCTGGTTGGAGTTGGATCTAGGGTATCTTTGATCCAAAAAAATAATTTCACCGCGAGAGAGGGACACAACACGCAACGAAACAACATGACATCTGAGCTGTACGTACATGCTGTATGTATGTAAATGAACCTGTACTACTACTGTCTTTATTATGCAGCTCGAACCCAAGCGGCCATCGTACAGATGGAGAAGAGTCGGGGCTCCAATGGTCGTGACATCAGCGGAGTAGTTCGATTCGACCCAATGGGCTCCAATGGTATCCGCATCACCGGTACAGTGTCCAATCTGCCTCCTGGAGAGCACGGACTGCATATTCATGAACTGGGTGACGTCACCAGCGGCTGCACTGCCGGAGGAGGCCACTTTAACCCCATGGGTCGTCAGCACGGAGGGCCGCAGATGCAGGAAAGACACATCGGGGATCTGGGTGAGTACCTACCTTATGTGGAGTCGTTCCACGAGGCAAAGCAATTAACAGAGCATTAGTAACGTACGGACATTAGCATTAGCATTAGCAATAAAAAACGTACGGAGTACGGACACATTTTCATACCATGAAAAGGGGAAGGGACTGTGCAAGGAGTAGGTAGAAGTAGAAGTCCTCTATTAGGACGAAGTCTCTTTCTAGAAATATCAAGAAGTTGGCCCTATTGTATGGAAGCGTGGATGTCTTTCGACGACTTTACGGTGGTCCATGCGTTCTTACTTATACTCTGTCGTTCGAGTGGCCTTGTGGGTGTCAGATGAGGTTACTGTAACGTACATACTCTTTTGTACCCTACTACCAAAAATATATAATTGGGCTTAGGGGAAGAATGGATCACACAGTGTAAACGAAGGAGGCAATCCCTGACTCATATTCGCCCCATTTTATTGGGTTTTTCATTTCCCCATTTTATTGGGTACCCATTTTATTGGGTTTTACGAAACCATTATAATGGGTTTTACGAAATCGATAAACCCAATAAAATGGTTTCGTAAAACCCAATAAAATGGGGAATCGAAAAACCCAATAAAATGGGGAATCGAAAAACCCAATAAAATGGGGAATCGAAAAAATCAATAAAATGACGAATCAAAAAACCCAATAAAATGGGTTCGTAAAACCCAATAAAGTGGTTTCGTAAAACCCAATAAAATGGGTACCCAATAAAATGGGGAAATGAAAAACCCAATAAAATGGGGCGAATATGAGTCAGGGATTGCCTCCTTCGTTTACACTGTGTGATCCATTCTTCCCCTAAGCCCAATTATATATTTTTGCTACTACATACCTACTACGTACTTAAAGTACGTACATATAGGAGGTTCGGATCCCTTCAATCCACGCGCACGTACGGTATGCACGGACATGCATGTGCTTGTGTTGTTTCAGGGAACATTCGCGCGGACTCGCAGGGTATGGCGCGAATCGACATCACGGATCGCATGGTTCAGCTGGACGGGCCAAATTCCATCCTCGGACTCACACTCATGATTCACGCGGACAAAGACGATTTCGGTACACTACTATACAACGTAAGCCCCGCAAAAATGGGGCTATGCACAGGGCATTTGCATAAGTTGACCGAAGGAAATTTCAAAAATCGATCTTCGCCTTCGCTATGGGGAAATCTTTGCCACATCCGCCCTTTGGTTTGCCAATATGGGGCTATGCATTGGGAGTTCACGGTTCGATACCCTGGTGGCACATTTGAATAAATTTTATCTTTTGTTTAGGCATGGGTGGATTCAGCGATTCCAAGAGCACGGGACACGCTGGCGGAAGATTGGCCTGCGGTGTGATCGGGAAGGCGAAGGCGCAGCTAACCACCCAGTATCCTCAGCCTATCGGTTGATGTTGAAGGCGCAGTTGAAGAAGTTGAAGTGGGATGAGCAAATTATGTTTCGTATCGTGGTTGAGTTTTTCCTAGATTCTTCACAGTACCACATTTTCACAGGTAGCGTACGTACGCACGTATAAATCAGTTTCGATCGAATTTTTTTCAAGTTCGGTGCTGATATTAGGGCATGCTTGAAATACGGGCTATTTTGATTTGCCTTTGGTATTTGGATTGGTATTTGGATGGTACGAGGTACAGTACTACTGTATGTACATGTACGTACGCACACTGATGAATGCAATTTGTTCGCTAGTCAACCTGGAAAGAAGAGGGGATAATAATTACGTATGCAAAAAAAGACGCTTCAGCACTTCATGTTACAGTAATATTGTACCCAACCCCGAACGAATATCGACGGTACACACGAACGTAAACTCATTTGGTGCTGCAGAAGGTTGGATGTTTCCGACACAAAGTGTCATCGAAAAGCAGCTGCCGCTGAATGAGTCTGGAAACAAAACGAGCGAAGCCATCTATTCTTTTTTCTCTCAGCTTTTCACACCCTCCCAGCAGCCGGATCCATTTTGTAACAATGGGGGTGACGTGAACGTGACTTGCACCGCCAATGCTTCAAACTGATCAACCGATCCTGAAGATGCATCCTTCAGTGTTCAGCCTTTGTTGCTGCACCGTTTTGCTTCACATCTTGACGTTGGTCAGCGCTCAACGTCAGTGTCCTTCGGGTCAAACTTCACTTGCTTTTCCCAGCACCTGTTCAAACACGCGTCAGTGCCCGCTGGCCTACTATTGCGACGGCAGCATCAACGCTTGCTGTGCTATTGGAACAGGTACGTGTACGTATGTACAGTAATCGTTTTTGTTGCCTACTTTTTTGTATAACTCTAGGCAGTGTGAGCGGCTGCCTGTCGGGGTCGTGTCTGGATGGTCTCTGTGCGAACGGCTATCAATGCGTTAGAAGCTCCGACCGATGTTGCATTGTCACTACTGGAGTGAACGTGCAAGGTGATTGGCGACCGTTTCGCCAACCGTTTGTTTTCCTTTCGCTTTGCCAAACAGTTTTTTGATTGAACTTTTGATTTTGTGTTGTAACACGTGTGTGTACTGTTTACATACGTACGCACCGAATGTCAGTACTGTCTGTCTACTGTACATAGCCTCGTTGATTTTAGGAAACCAATGTCCAAATGGTCAAGCCACCTCTGGCAACTGCATAGCTGGAAACTGTCCATCTGGTTACCAATGCAATTTCCAATTGAATAGATGTTGCGGAACCGGCATAGTACCGCAGACCACTGGAACCAGCAGTAAACGTGCCATGACATCATACGTACCATACGTATATCATCATTCCACTTTCCAATTCTTATCTCAAACGGTCCTTTTCTAAAATTGCAGCAAGTGGCCGAGGTATGTGCCCCAGTGGTTTCGCTCCAACTGGTCCATGTTCAGGGGCTGGAAGCTGTCCAGTGGCCTACCAATGTCTTTTCATCCAGGGAGTCAGACAGTGCTGCTATGTGGGAAATGGGGGTAATGGTGGAGGGAGCGGGCCACAGCCGCCCACCGGGCCCACAAACACCAACTCTGCCATATGTCCAGCTGGGCAAGTGGCCCCGGGTGGCAACTGCACCAACTCTGCAGGCTTCTGTCCAACCATCAACACGCGCTGCGTTGGCAACACCTGCTGCAGGGTCGGTAGGACTCCAGAAATTGGCGGCGGCGGCAATACAAGGAATAACGTTAATAACGGTAAACAACAATACCGTACGTAAGTCTCATTCTCTTGTGATGGTCGCTTTATTGGCTGAAGGGAGATGGAGACGTTGTTGTCGTTTTGGAGGTGTGTGCTCAAATGGAGCAAGATCCAGTGGCACATGTACCAACGGATTCTGTGCTGGTCCGAACATGCGGTGCGTCCAAGGTCAATGCTGCAGTATTTCATCAACCACTGGAGGGACCAACGGAGGTGGCGGCAATGGTACATCCGTACATGCATAGCGAGCAGTATTGGAAACTGCAGAATTATTACCTATATTCCTATATACAGGGTGTCTCACGTAAACCTACCTAACGATCCAGCCTAATACCTTCCGTATTACAGTGGATATTAAGCTGAAATTTGGTCCCGAGAAACCCAAGAAAATACCATTTGTTGTGGCAAAATTTGAGCCAGATAAGTCAACTAGGGATGAAATTACGAGCTTGGAAATGTTGGACCCTGTTTTTCGCATTTTCCGCACTGAGCGTAGTTTTGGGACTAAAATCTTCTGCTGAGCATGGTCAAGCAGCTCATCCAACATTGAAATATGGCGAAACAATAATGGCTGAACGTCATCACGGTCCAGAACACAAAGGATACAAAAATACAGGCGATTTACCGTACATAACAGCCTTCAAGGAGCTGTCGAGGTCAATAGTGGCACCACTGATTTCAAAATCTTGAAAAACGTGGTCACAAATTTGCAAAGTCGTAATTTCATCCCTAGTTGATCTATCTGGCTCAAATTTTGCCACAACAAATGGTATATTCTTGGGTTTCTGGGGACCAAATTTCAGCTTGGTATCTACTGTAACACGGAAGTTATAAGGCTGGATCGTTAGGTAGGTCTACGTGAGACACCTGTAGTACGTACTTTGGGATATGTACGGTACCAACGTAGTTAGTTTTAGGAGCGACAACTTGTCCTAATGGTCAAGTAACTTCTGGAATCTGTGTAAATGGGTTTTGCCCATCTGGTTTCCAGTGCAATACCCAATTGAATCTGTGTTGTGGAACGTCAAACACTGGCGGTAATAAATGTTTTTGTGCCTCCATCTACAGTACGTTGCACGCGTGCGCATACGGTAAGGTACCGCAGCTACCGTAGTACGACCTTAGGCGCTATTACCTGCCCTACTGGTCAAGTAACGGGGGAAACGTGCGTAAACGGATATTGTCCAACCGGTTACCAGTGCAACATCCAAATGAACAGATGCTGCGGCACACCAAACGCAGGTAATGCACAATGTAACGTACCAGTATGTATGTACGTGTTTACGAACTGTACATACTCCGTGTAGTAGGTGGAGTTTGCGTTTGCATGCATGCCTCACATTCACTACGTACGTACGAGCACATACCTACCTAGGTGTACATGGTACACGTTCTGCTTTCCAGGAGCTTCAACTTTTTGTCCTATCGGTCAAGTAACGTTGGGAACCTGTGTATCTGGGAGTTGTCCTGCTGGCTTCCAGTGTAACTTTCAGATCAACAGATGCTGTGGCACACCCCAACCTCCTGCTCCTCCTTCAAGTATACATGCATTCATACCGAACATGCATACATACATAGGTAGGTACAGTACATAGCTACAATACGTACTGTGCGTACATTCTTCCTCATTTCTTGTGCTCGTAAAGTAAGTTTACTTCAACGTAGGCACATGCCCAGGAGGACAGCAAACCTTCGGGCCTTGTGTTGGTCAACTCTGTCCCAAAGATTATCAATGCGTCATCATTACCAACCAATGCTGTCCGATCAGGCCTAATCCATAAGCAGCTGACATGCATCGGATAATTTTTGGAATATCGACACTCTGTGACATTGTTCTGCAACGTAAAGCATTACGTATGTATGTATGTATGTATGTACGTACGTACGTACAGTACTTGTGTTTCGTGCAATAACCTACGAAGAATTGTTTTGGTTGGTGACTGCTTCTGGGAGGAAAAGAAAGCAAGCAACAGTGATTGAATTTGGCATTGGCGTTCTTGAAAGAGAGGATATGTACAATAAATAAAAGGCTAAGAGGCGGCAAAGCACACAAGAAGCTGACATTGTCAACCGACCGGAGACAATGGGAGATGCTTGAAAACCAAATCTTGTCCTACCAAACGTCATCACCTATGTACATAACATAATACGCACAGTTCCAATGGGGTTGTGTAATCACATGACAACACTTATAGCACAATAATATTGCACAATGTACGTATATAAAAACAGACGAAAGTGCGTCGCAGAACCGCTTTTGACGCTGACAGTCGGTATTATACCAGGGTAAGAAACAAGAAGCTAAAACCTCCCTCTAAGACACTGCCTAGCCTTCTACCTACTGCTCCCTTCCTTCCACGGACTTCCTAGAAACATGCTCTCGATACCTGTGAAGCCGCTACTAGTCGCATTGGTGCTTAGTCAACTGGGTCAGCTGGTAGTAGGCCAATCGTGTCCAGATGGCTTTTCGACGTCCGCTGGCTCTTGCACAAGCAACGCCAACTGTAATCCAGCCAGCACCTTCAACATCTGCGCAAATGGACAGTGCTGCCCGAGTAAGCTACGTACGAACATAAGTAAGTAACGTATAGTAGATAGTAGGGTAGCGTGGGATAATCCCGCCCATGGGAGAAATCCGCCCTCCTATGGCGCTTTTGAATTCAAAACATCGCTCTCGAAAATATATCTCGGGAAACTGCTGCTTCTGTTTCTCGTTCCTAGCCATACGTGACGGCCCGTTTGCACAAAACTCATGCATGTAACCGGCCAGTTATGGCTAAACCGGCCGACCTTATAACTAGCCGGTTATTTGTGCTTGCTCAAAAAATTTGACTGGCCAGTTACGTAACCGGCCGGTTAAAGACCGAAAAAGGGCTGAACAATTTTATTGCTGATACCATGTATTTCTTAAATCGGGCTCGGCGATTGCATTGGTACCACTTTTATGCAAATTCGATACCTCTGTGCTGAGATATAGGCATCTGAAATTTCGCTGTCCCCCTAATTTCTAAGGTTAGCCAAAGGATGATGGAATGGACTTTTTCAAAATTTCTTTTTGCAAACTATATCAGCGAAATATGTAGTTTCACGTGGTGCCATTTTTATGCAAATTTATGGCTTCTGGATGGAGCTATTCACATTTGAAAAATGCATAATATAGGCATGAAGGAAAAATTTTCCTCAAATCAGCTCATCTTCACAGGTATAGGGTAGTTTTTTACACTGAATCGAATGAGGCAACTCACAGTGCGCTAAAGTTAACCCTTCGCGAGTTATGATACGAAATATGTGAAAAGTTAGTGGCCTTTTTAGTGGCAAATAGCTTCTGATGCACGTTTTCTTCACAGCCATACAGTGTACCATTTTGATATGTCTGAGATGCTCTATCAACCATTTACTAGTATATCATGATTAATGCCTAATTCACATGGTAAAATGCAAAATAGTGCAGTTTTATAAGTAATTTTTCACATTTTTTGCGTTATAACTCGCGAAGGGTTAACTTTAGCGCACTGTGAGTTGCCTCATTCGATTCAGCGTAAAAAACTACCCTATACCTGTGAAGATGAGCTGATTTGAGGAAAATTTTTCCTTCATGCCTATATTATGCATTTTTCAAATGTGAATAGCTCCATCCAGAAGCCATAAATTTGCATAAAAATGGCACCACGTGAAACTACATATTTCGCTGATATAGTTTGCAAAAAGAAATTTTGAAAAAGTCCATTCCATCATCCTGTGGCTAACCTTAGAAATTAGGGGGACAGCGAAATTTCAGATGCCTATATCTCAGCACAGAGGTATCGAATTTGCATAAAAGTGGTACCAATGCAATCGCCGAGCCCGATTTAAGGGATACATGGTATCAGTAATAAAATTGTTCAGCCCTTTTTCGGTCTTTAACCGGGCAGTTGCGTGTTGTAAGCATAGCGACAGAATTTGTCAGAAGCATTACGCAAAAAAGGAGCAAAATACAAGCTGTTTTCGCCAATTATCACCACAAACTTTTATTACCATGATGCAGAGTGATTTGCACAAGATTTCTGCAAGTTTTGTATCTTTCCCTTGTTATGCCATTATCTAGCCTTTCCTGTGAGAAAGTAAGCTGCGGTTGCTCAGAAAAGTCATAATCTCTCCTATAACGTTTATAGCAACTCCGACATACCGCATTCAGTGCGTATTTGTTGGTAACCCACTGCCTAATCTACCTACCGAGGTAGGTTACAGCCGGCCGGTTAAACGGCTGGTTATTTTCTTCGTGCAATCGAGAAGGAAAATTTGCCGAATGTGCCAGGGAATCGAACCCTGGACCTCTCGAGTTCCAGCCGAGCGCCTTAACCATTTGACTACACACTCGGATGACCTCAGTCACACAATTTCCCCTTTTGATAATGACAGCTAGCCGGTTTTGACCGGCCTGCTAACCGGGCGGTTAACCGGGCGGTTGAAATAACCGGCCGGCTTGGATTTGACTGGCTTTCTTTGAGCAATTCAAAATTTCCATTTTCGCGCCAACTGGCCAGTTAACCGGCCGGCTAAAGTTTTGTGCAAATGGGCCAAAAATGATGGGGGTAAAAGTGCCATAGTTGGGCGGATTTCCACCATGGGCGGTTTTGCCCCACGCTACCCTATAACTTGTATGTACTGTACGTACTATGTAGTATGTACATACATACACGCTGATGCTGCCTCATGTCGAAATAAGTACGTACACGAGAAGAGGTTGACGGCAGGCTGTCGACGACTGAATCGGGATCGGAACGCGGATTTCGCCTGCACCTCCGACGGCTACTATTGGCTGGCGACGCAGTGTCGCTCCAACAACCGCCAGATGTGCTGGTGCGCCAGTCCGGAAGGGGCGCCGCTGACCCAGGAGAGCACGACGCCGAGAAACTGCGACCAGGAGCGGATCAACAGAGGCGTCACTACGCCAACCGGAGCAGGTGAGCTCACATGCGTCAGACAAACAGACTGCCGGCAGATCCTAGTACACAACACAGTAGGTCCAAAGGTGCAAAAGCTCAGAAGAGAGTGCAGTTTATGTCGGGGTCGTCACTGGGGCATTGCACTCGAATGTAATCTTGCCTTTTATACGTAGATATACTGTGTACTTATACTTGCATACGTAATTGTCGCACGGTGGTTGATAGGAAGTTGTCACTTGTCACGTTCATGTACTGTATGTAGGTACGTACAGTACGTAGCCTACACACGTACTTATTTACATTTGTACAGGAACATCAGTCTGTCCCAACGGTCAAGCAAGCTCAGGCTTTTGCAATAACGGTGTTTGTGCAATTGGTTTCACCTGCAATGTTCAGCTAAACAGATGCTGCGCAGGTACAATATGCCTTTCTTTTAGAATTTCTATATCATTAGCATTCATTTACTCACCTTACTCACCTATAATTATTATCAATACCAGTCGATCGTCTCCTGTACCTGGTAGCTTCTCTTATGTAGGAACGTCAACAAGTGTGTGCCCAAATGGGCAAGCAAGCTCAGGCTTTTGCAGTAACGGTGTTTGTGCAATTGGTTTCACCTGCAATGTTCAGCTAAACAGATGCTGCGCAGGTTATGCCTTTCTAGAATTTCCATCGATATTCATAACTCACCTGTGCAATAATAGTCTATATTATCAATATCAGTCGATCGTCTCCTGTAGCTTCTCTTAGGAACAAGTGTGTGCCCAAATGGTCAGTCAACATCTGGCGTCTGCGTAAACGGACTCTGCCCAGCTGGATTTTCATGCAACGCAGCCCTTGGCAGATGCTGCGCAATTTCAGGTACACAGACATTACAAATTCCGTTTGTGCAATCATTCTGGTAAAAGGTAAACGTTAATTTGCAAAGTTTAGGTTCTTCGGGGTGCCCAAATGGAGCAGCTACATCTGGCTTTTGCTCAAACGGAGTTTGTCCCCTCGGCTACACATGCAACATCCAGCTGAACAGATGCTGCGCCAACAATTTCGTAGTTGGAGGAAATAGTTGTAGTAACGGTGGCACACCTCTATTTGGACGAACGTGCAACAACGCTGCCGAATGTCCCGGTGGCTATTTCTGCGATCGGGGCTCCTGCTGTACAAGCAACTCGCGTAAGCCTCACATCACCAACGAGTTTGTCCATCAGTAGTGCGTATCAGTGCATCTATCTACTGTACATCGGTGGTTGTACGTAGCAGTATAGGGTGTATCAGAATAAACTCACCGGATGTTTGTGCGTATAACTCCACAACGGAAAGTCATTTTTCACTGCGGTCTTTTGCAGTATGTAGCCAAGGCTTCAACGTTTGTGCAGGCAAAATTTCACCTTTCTAGGCCAACAGGAAGCGGTTCAAAACAGCTCAAGAAGGCTGACCTCAGAAATCGAGGATTTGCCTACTATTGTACCGCAATGGAGAGCATATTCTACCATCCCAAAGCCAATACCTTTTCAAAACATGTTCAATATCCTGCGCAGGATGCGGCAGAACTAAATCTGCTGCGGTATTATGAAGAAAAATTGAAAACTCAGCTGTGGAGTGCTAACTTTGTCCTTAATCCCAGGTTTTCCCCCATAGTGAGAAAAAACGTAAAATTCAGCTTCAGAAAGTTTGAGCCTACATAACTTCCTTAGTAGAGGGACCAGGCGGCTAAAATTTTGTCAGCTAAATTGTAGAAGCCTTAGCTACAAAATACAAAAGAGCCGTACTGAAATCGAATGCTCCGTTGAGGAATGGGAGGCACAAACACCCGGTGAGTTTATTCTGATACACCCTGTACATCTACTAACCTACTGTACATGTACTGTACGTATACAGTATGTATAATATATGTATCCGATCCACGTCCATGAACGAAGGGGTTTTGTAGAGCAGCAAGGCTTGCAGATTTGCCCAGGGACCAACGAGCGCGCTGTCAGCTATTGCAGTGGCAATCCTCTGTGCGCTGTCGGATATCAGTGCGATCGAACCATCAATCAATGCTGCAGAGGTACAGTTTGAAGTTCCTATCTTTTGTGCATACGTAGAGCCTAAGCCTAAGCCTAAATACAAAATTTAGCTGTATGCAGTGGCGTATGTTCTGCTTGTTCACTGTTCACTTGTCAGCATCCTCCGCCGTTTCTCCTTTCAGTCGGCTTGCTTTCATTCATACAACAACAGCTGTGTACTGTACGTACAGTTTGAAGTTCCTATCTTTTGTGCATACGTAGAGCCTAAGCCTAAGCCTAAGCCTAAGCCTAAGTACAAAGTTTAGCTGTATGCAGTGGCGTATGTTCTGCTTGTTCACTGCTCAGTGCTCACTTGTCATCATCCTCCGCCGTTTCCCCTGTCAGTTGGCTTGCTTTCATTCATATAACAGCAGCTGTAGTACTGTACGTAGTTTGACGTTCCTATGTTTTGTGCATACGTAGAGCCTAAGCCTAAGCCTAAGCCTAAGCCTAAGCCTAAGCCTAAGCCTAAGTACAAAGTTTAGCTGTATGCAGTGGCGTATGTTCTGCTTGTTCACTGCTCAGCGCTCACTTGTCATCATCCTCCGCCGTTTCCCCTGTCAGTTGGCTTGCTTTCATTCATACAACAGCAGCTGTAGTACTGTACAGTACGTAGTTTGACGTTCCTATGTTTTGTGCATACGTAGAGCCTAAGCCTAAGCCTAAGCCTAAGCCTAAGCCTAAGCCTAAGTACAAAGTTTAGCTGTATGCAGTGGCGTATGTTCTGCTTGTTCACTGCTCAGTGCTCACTTGTCATCATCCTCCGCCGTTTCCCCTGTCAGTTGGCTTGCTTTCATTCATACAACAGCAGCTGTAGTACTGTACGTAGTTTGACGTTCCTATGTTTTGTGCATACGTAGAGCCTAAGCCTAAGCCTAAGCCTAAGCCTAAGCCTAAGTACAAAGTTTAGCTGTATGCAGTGGCGTATGTTCTGCTTGTTCACTGCTCAGTGCTCACTTGTCATCATCCTCCGCCGTTTCCCCTGTCAGTTGGCTTGCTTTCATTCATACAACAGCAGCTGTAGTACTGTACGTAGTTTGACGTTCCTATGTTTTGTGCATACGTAGAGCCTAAGCCTAAGCCTAAGCCTAAGCCTAAGCCTAAGCCTACGCCTACGCCTAAGCCTAAGTACAAAGTTTAGCTGTATGCAGTGGCGTATGTTCTGCTTGTTCACTGCTCAGTGCTCACTTGTCATCATCCTCCGCCGTTTCCCCTGTCAGTTGGCTTGCTTTCATTCATACAACAGCAGCTGTAGTACTGTACAGTACGTAGTTTGACGTTCCTATGTTTTGTGCATACGTAGAGCCTAAGCCTAAGCCTAAGCCTAAGCCTAAGCCTAAGCCTAAGCCTAAGTACAAAGTTTAGCTGTATGCAGTGGCGTATGTTCTGCTTGTTCACTGCTCAGTGCTCACTTGTCATCATCCTCCGCCGTTTCCCCTGTCAGTTGGCTTGCTTTCATTCATACAACAGCAGCTGTAGTACTGTACAGTACGTAGTTTGACGTTCCTATGTTTTGTGCATACGTAGAGCCTAAGCCTCAGCCTAAGCCTAAGCCTAAGCCTAAGTACAAAGTTTAGCTGTATGCAGTGGCGTATGTTCTGCTTGTTCACTGCTCAGTGCTCACTTGTCATCATCCTCCGCCGTTTCCCCTGTCAGTTGGCTTGCTTTCATTCATATAACAGCAGCTGTAGTACTGTACGTAGTTTGACGTTCCTATGTTTTGTGCATACGTAGAGCCTAAGCCTAAGCCTAAGCCTAAGCCTAAGCCTAAGCCTAAGTACAAAGTTTAGCTGTATGCAGTGGCGTATGTTCTGCTTGTTCACTGCTCAGTGCTCACTTGTCATCATCCTCCGCCGTTTCCCCTGTCAGTTGGCTTGCTTTCATTCATACAACAGCAGCTGTAGTACTGTACAGTACGTAGTTTGACGTTCGTATGTTTTGTGCATACGTAGAGCCTAAGCCTAAGCCTAAGCCTAAGCCTAAGCCTAAGCCTAAGTACAAAGTTTAGCTGTATGCAGTGGCGTATGTTCTGCTTGTTCACTGCTCAGTGCTCACTTGTCATCATCCTCCGCCGTTTCCCCTGTCAGTTGGCTTGCTTTCATTCATACAACAGCAGCTGTAGTACTGTACGTAGTTTGACGTTCCTATGTTTTGTGCATACGTAGAGCCTAAGCCTAAGCCTAAGCCTAAGCCTAAGCCTAAGCCTAAGCCTAAGCCTAAGCCTAAGCCTAAGCCTAAGCCTAAGCCTATGTACAAAGTTTAGCTGTATGCAGTGGCGTATGTTCTGCTTGTTCACTGCTCAGTGCTCACTTGTCATCATCCTCCGCCGTTTCCCCTGTCAGTTGGCTTGCTTTCATTCATACAACAGCAGCTGTAGTACTGTACGTAGTTTGACGTTCCTATGTTTTGTGCATACGTAGAGCCTAAGCCTAAGCCTAAGCCTAAGCCTAAGCCTACGCCTACGCCTAAGCCTAAGTACAAAGTTTAGCTGTATGCAGTGGCGTATGTTCTGCTTGTTCACTGCTCAGTGCTCACTTGTCATCATCCTCCGCCGTTTCCCCTGTCAGTTGGCTTGCTTTCATTCATACAACAGCAGCTGTAGTACTGTACGTAGTTTGACGTTCCTATGTTTTGTGCATACGTAGAGCCTAAGCCTAAGCCTAAGCCTAAGCCTAAGCCTAAGTACAAAGTTTAGCTGTATGCAGTGGCGTATGTTCTGCTTGTTCACTGCTCAGTGCTCACTTGTCATCATCCTCCGCCGTTTCCCCTGTCAGTTGGCTTGCTTTCATTCATACAACAGCAGCTGTAGTACTGTACGTAGTTTGACGTTCCTATGTTTTGTGCATACGTAGAGCCTAAGCCTAAGCCTAAGCCTAAGCCTAAGCCTACGCCTAAGCCTAAGTACAAAGTTTAGCTGTATGCAGTGGCGTATGTTCTGCTTGTTCACTGCTCAGTGCTCACTTGTCAGCATCCTCCGCCGTTTCCCCTGTCAGTTGGCTTGCTTTCATTCATACAACAGCAGCTGTAGTACTGTACGTAGTTTGACGTTCCTATGTTTTGTGCATGGGTAGAAGCCTAAGCCTAAGCCTAAGCCTAAGCCTAAGCCTAAGTACAAAGTTTAGCTGTATGCAGTGGCGTATGTTCTGCTTGTTCACTGCTCAGTGCTCACTTGTCAGCATCCTCCGCCGTTTCCCCTGTCAGTTGGCTTGCTTTCATTCATACAACAGCAGCTGTAGTACTGTACGTAGTTTGACGTTCCTATGTTTTGTGCATACGTAGAGCCTAAGCCTAAGCCTAAGCCTAAGCCTAAGCCTAAGTACAAAGTTTAGCTGTATGCAGTGGCGTATGTTCTGCTTGTTCACTGCTCAGTGCTCACTTGTCAGCATCCTCCGCCGTTTCCCCTGTCAGTTGGCTTGCTTTCATTCATACAACAGCAGCTGTAGTACTGTACGTAGTTTGACGTTCCTATGTTTTGTGCATACGTAGAGCCTAAGCCTAAGCCTAAGCCTAAGCCTAAGCCTAAGCCTAAGCCTAAGTACAAAGTTTAGCTGTATGCAGTGGCGTATGTTCTGCTTGTTCACTGCTCACTTGTCAGCGTCCTCCGCCGTTTGTGTTTGCCGGGTATCTTTTCCACATACGTACATACATACGTATGTACATGCCTGTTTCAGAAAACCTGGGCAGATGTTCCGACGGGAGTTTGCCCACTGGTCTCTGCTCCTTCAATCAGTGCGCAGTCGGTTACGCCTGCATCAGCGGCCGTTGCTGTCGCACTTTTGTCAATCCAAATCCAGGTAAGCCTTTACTTCACACGCCTATACAGTAAGTTATGCTTGAAACGTAAACAATAGTGCGATGTTCGTTTTCTATTCACTACATACATGTAGAGGGTGGGTGGGTACTATGGAGTAAACCCGGCCGAGAGGAAGTCCGGCCACCTAAAGTTTCAGGGCTGCACATCTCAGCAACAAGTGGACCGATTGAGACACATATCGCAATCAAAATCAATTCCTTGAATGTCCTTTTCAAATGAGACATTTGATCCATCATCGTTCGAAGAAGCTTCTCAATGGCCGAGTTTATCCCACAGTACCCTACTTCTTCATGCACACTACTGAGGTGACGTTTTAGTTGTTACCAACCCCGCGGCTGCTGGCTCTTGTCCGAACGGTCAGTCGGCCTACCTGTATCCCGGCACGAATCTGCCGATCCAATGCGGTCTGAACGGCGCCACTCAATGCCCTTCTGGCTACAGCTGCTACCAGTACGGCAGCACTGCAGTCGCTGGTCTCTGTTGTTCCGGCTTTAACAGGGGTGTCAACATTGTCAACAATAGTAAAGCTCCATGTACTTTGTTTTGCACATTTACTGTATGTACATAATGTCCGTATGCACTGTAATCCTCTCTCGAAAAATACCACAAACTTGCTGATTCACATCGTATGTACACAGACACATGGGTTGGGCGTACGCACTATCGTTAATCGGGTTCAAACTCTACAGTGCACCATCTGTGTACGGTATGTTTTGCCATCCAACTGCCATTTTAGATGGTTTAAACACTTGTCCCAACAACGCCGCAGCCTACATCGATCCAACCACCAGAACCACTCGCAACTGCGCCTACCAAGCCTGTCCGGCTGGCTACACCTGCACTTACAGCACTGGCAATGTCCGAATTTGCTGCGGTTCGTTCAGTAAGAAAATACCTATTAGCCCGGCAGCACATACAATATTGTCACACAGCAAGAAGTGAATCCTCAAATTATTGATAAACGGCCCTGTCTTTGTTATTTTTAGCTGCCGTCGCCACAAACGTGAACGCCAACCGTTGTCAGAACAATGCGCAGCCGTACATTGAAACCAGCACGGGGCAGCCTCGAATTTGCGCCTATCAAACGTGTCCTGCAGGTGAGCAAATCGGCCTATATTCAGAGTTTGTGTGACTGAAGTCATCCAGGTCAAGTACAGTAGTGTTATCACCGGGTGGTTTAGGGCGTTTGACTAAAAAGCGATACTGGCGACAGCTACATGCAGAAGTTCAATTCGCTGGCAATCCTAGATATAATGATAATACTACTCCTATCTGGTTTCTGCAGGTTACACCTGTACCACCGGGACAACTGGGGTGAGGATTTGCTGCAATAGCGCCCTGGTCAATCAAGGAACCGCGTACACTGGCAACGACCCCTGTCCCAACGGAAAAGCGGTCTACAGGCCGAACAACCAGATCACACGCTGTACGGGCGATATTCAGTGCCCAAACGGCTACCAGTGCACCTATTTGGGCAGTAACTCGGGGTACACTGGTGGCCTATACTACGCCTGCTGTACAATCAGCGTGACTCGAGGAAAGTAAAGCATGGATTGATTGACTTGAACTTTACATCAATACAAAAATTGATACAGTTTGGTTTGTTACGTAGTTCCTGTCAGTGCAATGACAGTGGCGCAGTGTGGCATGTAAGGTTGTACGTGTATTGTGCTGTGCGAACGACAATGAGGGAAGAATGAAGAAAGCAGGTTGTTTGACGGAATGTGAGCAAACTCCATAAACCACGCAATCTGCAAACAAAAAGCGGAATTAGAATAAAAATAAACAGAGAATAGAAGAAAATATAGTTGGCCCCTTTGGAAAACTGGGCATCAAGGGTTTATCTATGTAGGTATATGTACATATTTGTAGGTAGGTACGTACGTACCAGGTAAGCACTGTATGTAATGAAGAATGCGCAGAATACGGTCTCCTACGCAACATCTCTGTTTACATATGTATTTCTGGTGGCTGCTGTCTGTGGCGTTCTCTGCTTTGGTTCCCATTGGAGCAATGAAGCACTCGATTTTCGATTGACGACATCATTCTCATTCGATTGTCTCCCAGTTTTGAAGCAGCAGCGGCAGAAAAAATGTCTGTCCTCGTACTCGTTTTCTCGGCGCTAGTTCTTCTTGCAGCTACTACTGCTTCAGTAAACGGTAAGAAGCCCGGGGCCAGGGCAAAGGTTACGACCTCATCTCATCTCTGGCACTGTATAACTGAACTAATATACCGTACGTACGGTATGTACATACGGTCTCCACCTAAAGTCCGTACAGCTTGTTCTGTTGCACTACTCAATATGCAGTATACTGTACGTATTCACATACCTATCCGTACAATGTTGTGTGGTCTGCAGGGCATTCTGCTGTATGGGCTGGTGTGTTCTCTTTATTCATTGTTTGTTGAATAAAGATATTTGATTGATTGATATTGTATGTATAGGTACTATGTGCATACGTGTGTACATAACACAACAGTTGAGTTGATGGCACAATTAGGCAAAACTAGCTACGTACTGTAGGTACAGTATGTATAGTACACAGACACACACGTGGCCTACTGTACCTATACGTCATAATGTTACTCTTTCAGGCGGCGTTTGTCCTGATGGCGTCACTCATGATAGCGGCTCCTGCAACTCAGACATTGACTGCGACGTTCGCGCCACATTGAACATTTGCATTCAAAGCCAATGCTGTCCGAGTAAGACGCGTTTCCTTCCTTTTCTTCTCAGGGTAGTCGATAATTCGATAAACCTGCGGAGTTGATGTTTCGTGGTTATGTAATACAGGCTGCAGGAGAGTGAGCAGAGAACAGCGGCGCCAATCCTGCACGCCGGATGGTCGCTTTTGGCAGGCGAAACAGTGCAGCCCCTCCAGCCTCAGTTCCTGCTGGTGCGTCAGTGAATACGGCGCGAAAATCACGCAAGAAAGCACGCAGTTCAGAGATTGCGCTCAAGAAAGAAGACGGACGACAGGAGGTGTGACAGGAACAGGCGGAAGGCAAACGAGTAAGGCCAAAGAAGAGTACATTACGTAGGCGTGGTCCAAATACGTGCTAACAGTGCGTGTGGATGCGTACAAAAGATTACGTAGTAACCGAACAAACAACGTATGCAAATTTGTTTCGCTTCCACATCTGGCAAAACTATCCTTCGCGATTATGCGATGCACTTCTACTGCAATAGTTGTTCTTTCCTCACAAGAAAGATGTTTCATCTAGTTAAATGCTTGAGTGATTGGTTGAATTGGCGCCATTTCAGATTCCATGGTATGCCCATCTGGTGTCCGATCCTCTTCTCCTTGTCAAAGCGACAGCTACTGTGGTGTAGGAAACGTGTGTATGAATGGCTACTGTTGCCAAGCTGTGACTGTCAACCCAGGTCCAAATCCAACTGTGCCAGGTAACCAAGATCGACAGGCCATACGGTATGTGCAGTTACAGTACACTACGTCCTACTGCTAATGATGCCGCAAAATGATGATTTCAGGAAATAACAATGGCAACTGTCCTGGGGGTAGTCAATCCATAGGAAACTGCATTCAATCCATCTGCCCGCGGGGCTACCAGTGCAATAACGGCCAGTGTTGCACAGAAAATACAAACGGAGGTACGTACGTTCGTTGGCAG
Source organism: Epsilonema sp. ZAB3_2 (assembly GCA_030247985.1). Classification (NCBI taxonomy): domain Eukaryota; kingdom Metazoa; phylum Nematoda; class Chromadorea; order Desmodorida; family Epsilonematidae; genus Epsilonema; species Epsilonema sp. ZAB3_2. The sequence continues at coordinate 78,229 of JASAMW010007439.1, forward strand.
ACTGCCACATTGCCCACACTGCCAAACTGCCACATTGTTCTTTATGCCCATCCATCCATATCCTTTTGATTTTGCGAAACTATGTACTCGCTTTCTTTTCCTTTATATGCAGGAGTAAATAGTCGCAGTTGCCCTGCTGGTTCCGAGTCATCTGGTCCATGTATTAATGGGGTTTGTCAATTCGGCTACGGATGTAGAAATGGCATATGCTGCAGACCATCCAATCGTCCGTCACCAAGGCCAAATTCAGGTGAATGAAGGCTCGCCTAAGTACGTATATACGTAGCAAATCGCTTATACTAGGTACCGTACCGTACATACGTACCTACGCACGCATACATGTATGTATGTATGCACATAAATGTAGACACGACAAACAGTAGCGTCTTTGTTCAATGCCTGCACACTGCAGCGTGTTTCACTGTAAATTACATTGCTGTTGCAGCCCCAAACCCTTGTGGCTATGGTAGCACAGCTGTAGGCCCCTGCATCGGGGGTCGCCTGTGTCCAGATCAGCATGAATGTCGCTCAGGGCAATGTTGCAGAAGTAATATTAGCACTAGTATATTAAGAGTTGAACTCTAACTCTAACTCAAATCAATTAAAGTTGGGGAAATTTCTCAACTTTTAATCCAACTTTAACTCAAATAATTAGAGTTGCGAGGTGCCCAACTTTAACTCTAAACTTTAATTTCGAAATTCATCAACTCTAATAGAAAGTTAGCCAAATCAGAGTTTATTTTAGCCCAAATCTGGGTAAATTGTCAACATAATTGTCATTTTTTGGCTTAGTTTTAGCTATAATTTGCTATTACACAGAGGAATTTTGGCATTTACCATGAATTATCACATTTACGCTATTGCACGTGCATATTTAGTGCTTATTTATTCCAGTCATTTTTACCCCAAAATTGCTCAGTTCTTCAACTCTAATTCATATTTTAGATTAAGAGTTGAACCCTGCCAAAATCAACTCTAACTCAAATAATTAGAGTTGAGGGCGTCTCAACTTCAACTCTAAACTTTAATTCCAGAAGATCTTCAACTTTTAAGATACTAATTAGCACATCGCAACAACTACTATATGTACCTATCTACCATAGGACCGCACTTTGTTGACTGTACCTACCTGCACATACAATACACACACTGTACGATGCGTTGTTTATAGTTGGCAATGGCGGGAACACTGGAGGAAGCTCCAATGGCATTCACTGCCCCTCTGGGCGTGCGCCTCTTACCACAGCGGCAGGAGGTGGAATGGCGCAGACCTGCACTCCCCAAATCACTGACACCTGTCCAGCGGGCTACTCCTGCGCATTCTCGCAAAACTTGAGAGCTTATTTTTGCTGCAGCGGAGGCACAAGCCGTAAGTGCGCATTTTTCACCGAAAATCTACCTACTGTAGGATCCCACGTTCATAATCTATTAGTCTAAGCGGCATGTGCCTATTTCAATTACCAAGCCTACCGCCTACTAAGCCTAAGCCTATGTCCATTGCTAAGCCTAAGCCTATGTCCATTGCTAAGCCTAAGCCTATATCCACTGCTAAGCTTAAAGGGGAACTTTGGGCGGAAAGTTCGGGGTAAGCCAGCATGGATCATTCGATAGAGCTTGAAAAATGCTTCAAAACCCACCAAGTCCCATCCCTCTACGTTGCGTCTTTCTTGAGTTAGAGGCAAAAATTGATCTGTGAACGGGAAAATGCACGCGAGAGCATGTAGCTCGCTAACCATTGCACCGATCAAAATAATTTTGCTACCACCATATGCTTCACGTTGAGTTCTACATTTTTGTTGTATAAAGTTTTGCTGTATCTTCACTGCCTGTGGCATGGGAAGCCAAAAACCGTGTGTAATTGCGCAGTTAAACACATAATTTCATGGACCTACGAAATGTGTTTAACCGCGCAATTACACACGGTTTTTGGCTTCCCATGCCACAGGCAGTGAAGATACAGCAAAACTTTATACAACAAAAATGTAGAACTCAACGTGGAGCATATGGTGGTAACAAAATTATGTCGATTGGTGTAATGGTTAGCGAGCTACATGCTCTCGCGTGCATTTTCCCGTTCACAGATCAATTTTTGCCTCTAACTCAAGAACGACGCAACGTAGAGGGATGGGACTTGGTGCGTTTTGAAGCATTTTTCAAGCTCTATCGAATGATCCATGCAGGCTTACCCCGAACTTTCCGCCCAAAGTTCCCCTTTAACACCTACCCCGAGGAAGCCGTCATTGTTGTCAGCAACTTTTACTTTTGTTGTTTGTTTGTTGTCGGATTGTTGTCGGATTTTGTACTGTTGTTGTCGACAGTACAAAATCAGTGTTGTCGGATTGTTGTCAGATTTTGTACTGTTGTTGTCGGATCCGACAACAAACGAAATCAAACAAAATCCAAAATCAACAAAACAAAATCCGACAACAAACGAACAACAAAAGTAAAAGTTGTTGACAACAATGACGGCTTCCTCGGGGTAGGTGTTAAGCCTAAGCCTATGTCCATTGCTAAGCCTAAGCCTAAGCCTATGTCCATTGCTAAGCCTAAGCCTATGTCCATTGCTAAGCCTAAGCCTAAGCCTATGCCCAGTGCTAAGCCTAAGCCTGAGCCTATGTTTATTGCTAAGCCTAAGCCTAAGCCTATGTCCATTACTAAGCCTAAGCCTAAGCCTATGTCCATAGCTAAGCCTAAGCCTGACTCTAAGTCCATTGCTAAGCCTAATCCTAAGCATAAGTTCATTGCTAAGCCTAAGCCTATGTTCATTGTTAAGCCTAAGCCTAAGCCTATATCCATTGCTAAGCCTAAGTATGTGTTTAACCGCGCAATTACACACGGTTTTTGGCTTCCCATGCCACAGGCAGTGAAGATACAGCAAAACTTTATACAACAAAAATGTAGAACTCAACGTGGAGCATATGGTGGTAACAAAATTATGTCGATTGGTGTAATGGTTAGCGAGCTACATGCTCTCGCGTGCATTTTCCCGTTCACAGATCAATTTTTGCCTCTAACTCAAGAACGACGCAACGTAGAGGGATGGGACTTGGTGCGTTTTGAAGCATTTTTCAAGCTCTATCGAATGATCCATGCAGGCTTACCCCGAACTTTCCGCCCAAAGTTCCCCTTTAACACCTACCCCGAGGAAGCCGTCATTGTTGTCAGCAACTTTTACTTTTGTTGTTTGTTTGTTGTCGGATTGTTGTCGGATTTTGTACTGTTGTTGTCGACAGTACAAAATCAGTGTTGTCGGATTGTTGTCAGATTTTGTACTGTTGTTGTCGGATCCGACAACAAACGAAATCAAACAAAATCCAAAATCAACAAAACAAAATCCGACAACAAACGAACAACAAAAGTAAAAGTTGTTGACAACAATGACGGCTTCCTCGGGGTAGGTGTTAAGCCTAAGCCTATGTCCATTGCTAAGCCTAAGCCTAAGCCTATGTCCATTGCTAAGCCTAAGCCTATGTCCATTGCTAAGCCTAAGCCTAAGCCTATGCCCAGTGCTAAGCCTAAGCCTGAGCCTATGTTTATTGCTAAGCCTAAGCCTAAGCCTATGTCCATTACTAAGCCTAAGCCTAAGCCTATGTCCATAGCTAAGCCTAAGCCTGACTCTAAGTCCATTGCTAAGCCTAATCCTAAGCATAAGTTCATTGCTAAGCCTAAGCCTATGTTCATTGTTAAGCCTAAGCCTAAGCCTATATCCATTGCTAAGCCTAAGCCTAAGCCTCTGTCCATTGCTAAGCCTAAGCCTAAGCCTATGTCCATTGCTAAGCCTAAACCTAAGCCTATGTCCATTGCTAAGCCTAAGCCTATGTCCATTGCTAAGCCTCAGCCTATGTCCATTGCTAAGCCTAAGCCTAAGCCTATGTCCATTGCTAATGCTAAGCCTAAGCCTAAGCCTATGTCCATTGCTAAGCCTAAGCCTAAGCCTATGTCCATTGCTAAGCCTAAGCCTCAGCCTATGTCCATTGCTAAGCCTAAGCCTATATCCATTGCTAAGCCTAAGCCTATATCCATTGCTAAGCCTAAGCCTGACCCTAAGTCCATTGCTAAGCCTAAGCCTAAGCATAAGTTCATTGCTAAGCCTAAGCCTAAGCCTATGTTCATTGTTAAGCCTAAGCCTAAGCCTATATCCATTGCTAAGCCTAAGCCTAAGCCTATGTCTATTGCTAAGCCTAAGCCTAAGCCTATGTCCATTGCTAAGCCTAAGCCTAAGCCTATATCCATTGCTAAGCCTAAGCCTAAGCCTATGTCCATTGCTAAGCCTAAGCCTAAGCCTATGTCCATTGCTAAGCCTAAGCCTAAGCCTATGTCCATTGCTAAGCCTAAGCCTATATCCATTGCTAAGCCTAAGCCTAAGCCTATGTCCATTGCTAAGCCTGAACCTAAGCCTATGTTCATTGTTAAGCCTAAGCCTAAGCCTATATCCATTGCTAAGCCTAAGCCTAAGCCTATGTCCATTGCTAAGCCTAAGCCTAAGCCTATGTCCATTGCTAAGCCTAAGCCTATGTCCATTGCTAAGCCTAAGCCTATGTCCACTGCTAAGCCTAAGCCTAAGCCTATGTCCATTGCTAAGCCTAAGCCTAAGCCTATGTCCATCGCTAAGCCTAAGCCTGACCCTAAGTCCATTGCTAAGCCTAAGCCTAAGCATAAGTTCATTGCTAAGCCTAAGCCTAAGCCTATGTTCATTGTTAAGCCTAAGCCTAAGCCTATATCCATTGCTAAGCCTAAGCCTAAGCCTATGTCCATTGCTAAGCCTAAGCCTAAGCCTATGTCCATTGCTAAGCCTAAGCCTAAGCCTATGTCCACTGCTAAGCCTAAGCCTATGTCCATTGCTAAGCCTAAGCCTAAGCCTATGTCCATTGCTAAGCCTAAGCCTAAGCCTAAGCCTATGTCCATTGCTAAGCCTAAGCCTAAGCCTATGTCCATCGCTAAGTCTAAGCCTAAGCCTAAGCCTATGTCCATTGCTAAGCCTAAGCCTATGTCCATTGCTAAGCCTAAGCCTATGTCCATTGCTAAGCCTAAGCCTAAACCTAAGCCTATGCCCTTTGCTAAGCCTAAGCCTAAGCCTAAGCCTTTGTCCATTGCTAAGCCTAAGCCTAAGCCTATGTCCATTGCTAAGCCTAAGCCTATGTCCATTGCTAAGCCTAAGCCTAAGCCTATGCCCATTGCTACGCGCCTTCGTCTCCTCCTTGCTAACCTCAGCGACCATTGCTGATCATTGCTTACACTGTTACAGCTGGCGAACTTGGACGTTGTCCATCTGGTTGGGTGGCCTCAGGCTCAGCGCTATTGTGCAGGACTAACAGTGATTGCGCTTCCAGCTACAGTTGCTTGCTCAGTCAAACCGGAATAGGATCACTATGCTGTCGATTCCTTAATACAGGTGCAACCATGGAACCGCAGACCATGGAACAACTCGGCAAAAGGACGCCGCTTCTTTTTGGGGTTATTGGGGACGCGCGCAGACGCCGTCCCCATTCAAGATAGCGGTGAGGAAAAAAGTTTATCACAGTCAACCGGAATGTCTGTCTGTCCGTCGGTCTCTTTTCTAAGTATGCAATGAAGGATGTGTATCAAATCAACCCAAAGCCGCATTCTCCATTCCAGAATATCTAGCTGTGTACAAGATCTTTCATGCGACGGTGTTGTGTTGTAAAGGTTTTGCCTTGCCGCGCGTTTTTCTATTCAGTAATGACGTGATCAAAGTCATAGGTTGCGGTATTGTTCTTTTCGTATTACTCAGTTTGTGAAAAGTAATCTGTTCTGACCACACTGTGTTTAGGATCCAGCCAGTCACGCCTTTAATATGATCCGAGTGCATATACACTGAAGATACGTACAACTGTTGTGTAAACAAATCAGCCCAATAGGCGCACGCTATTATAAAGCTAGCTAGTCCTGTAAGCCGATTGATTTCTTGGCGCGCACTTTTTTTATTCACTAATGTCGCGGAAGAATATGATATTCGCGAGTTGTTCATTTTTTCATACTTGCACGTCTGCTAGCTATGTAGTACGTACGCATCATACAGGCTTCCTATGCTTATTCCTATGCTTATTCCTCTTATTCCACCATCGTTGCATGCAGACGAAGAAAAGAAGACACGAATACTTTTTATAGGGCCGATGTACATATTATGTACAGTACAGCAGCTTGCCTGCGCTCATCTTACCTAGCGAAGAATATGATATTCGCGAGTTGTTCATTTCATACTTGCACGTCTGCTAGCTATGTAGTACGTACGCATCATACAGGCTTCCTATGCTTATTCCTATGCTTATTCCTCTTATTCCACCATCGTTGCATGCAGACGAAGAAAAGAAGACACGAATACTTTTTATAGGGCCGATGTACTTACGTACAGTACAGCAGCTTGCCTGCGCTCATCTTACCTAGCGAAGAAAGGCGCAGACAAGGCAGAATAAGCAAAGAGATTGTTGAGAATATGATTTAGCATGTTTGCACAATTTGGGTTTGCAAGTACTACGTACGTACGTACGTACAGTACGTACATACGCGAGCTGACAGAGACTGCAAAGTTCAGTGCATAGCATACGACAGCTTACGCGGGCTACAAAGGAGGTAGGTACAAAATCCTGGACTAGGAATGCAATCACGACAGTTTTTTGAACGTGTCAAAATGTCTGTAATGAACAACATATTTTTGAGTCGAGTCATATCCTGCATAGAAATCACTGGTGTTTACCCGCTCTTTCTCAGAGCCGAGTAAGTACGGGTAAAATTACTCGGGTAAACAGAACGTCGAGTAAAACCGAGTAAATTTACTCGGGTGGAAGCCTTACTCGGGTAAAATACCAATAATTTGCCCGAGTACTCGAGTAATCACACATCGTATTCAGGTGTCCTAAATTTGACTTTCATCTGATTTGGCATAAAAGGCATGTTCAGCTTGACCTTCACTAGCTCAAATAATTACAAAATTGCTGTTTTCCAAAAAGAAGAACCAATAATTGCAGTACTTTTTGAAGTCAAAAATACACATTGTCACGAATTTGAGTAAGACCATCTTGCGATTTGGTGTACTGTAATGTTTCGTGTATTGCCCCCCCTCGAATATAGCCCCCCCCCTCGTATATAGCCCCCCCCCCCCGAATCGGTGCCTCTCGACATTGGGACTCGTATAAAGCCCCATATCAAAGACCGCGAAAAACGACGAAAACGAAGGTTTTTACAGCTAAAAACAGCGTTTTCGACGTGTTTCTAGCCATAGGAGTTGATGGCGCATCATTTGGGACAGTTTGGGATACATTTTGATTTTCACCCCTCTTGACCACCTCAGCAGAAATGGTCAGTCCATGTCAAAAATGATAATTTTTGCGTAAGAGCAGCTTGTTTTAGACCACTTTAGCTTTTGTAAAGGCAAAATAAGCCATAAAAACGAGTTCAGGGGGTCAAATAACCTTACTTTGGTCACTAATGCAAAATGCCCTCTTATATAACCCCCCTTTTGTATAGCCCCGCCTCGAATATAGCCCCCCCTAATCGGGGCTTACCGATCATATAGCCCCAGGGGGCTATACACGAAACATTACAGTACTCGGGTACTGTAAATTTACTCGAGTAAATCGGGTGAGTAAGAAGAACAGCGCTAAAAATCATTGTAAAATTTTACTCGGACAAATTTCCGAGTACGAGTAAACTTTCTGGTCGATGGAGCGAGTACGAGTAAAATCGAGTAAACCATCATGCCCCCGGCGGTGAGTACGAGTAAATTTACTCGGCTCAAAAAGTGCCGAGTACTCGAGTACAAGTACTCAAAATTTTTACTTGCCACACCTCTCAAAAACATAAATTTTGTCCCATGTAGATCCCGCCCCCCACACTGTATATCCCCCCAAGTGTATAACCCCCATCAGACCTCTCGATTTTTGTATAGACCCATATGGGGCTATACACCCAAAAATACGGTACTACTTACCGTTGTTGTTGACGACGTTCCTGTCTTTGCCGCCAAAGGTGCAGCAGCGATAAAGGCCTTGATTCACTTGACAGTTATATCCAACAGGACAGGAAGTTCTTGCGCAGTTTCGATAACTTCCAGATGTCGGGTCCATGTAAGCGAATGTGCCCCATGGGCAGCCGTTGTTACTTGAACGCGTATTTCCAGTAGTTGTGCTACCACCGCTTCCTGAAAAACAAGGCCACCCAAAAAGCCTTCTGCCCATTTGTGCCCAGAGCTGGCTCTGCCGTTCACAATAACTTTCCATCGTTGCTGCTAACCATTGTTTGTATATTTTCCAAGATGGAAAATATATGGGGACGCGGGGGAACAAACTGACTGTGTTATTTCTATCATTGGTGTGCAAGTAAAAATTTTGAGTACTTGTACTCGAGTACTCGGCACTTTTTGAGCCGAGTAAATTTACTCGTACTCACCGCCGGGGGCATGATGGTTTACTCGATTTTACTCGTACTCGCTCCATCGACCAGAAAGTTTACTCGTACTCGGAAATTTGTCCGAGTAAAATTTTACAATGATTTTTAGCGCTGTTCTTCTTACTCACCCGATTTACTCGAGTAAATTTACAGTACCCGAGTACGGATGCTTCGTATAGCCCCCTGGGGCTATATGATCGGTAAGCCCCGATTAGGGGGGGGCTATATTAGAGGCGGGGCTATACAAACGGGGGGTTATATAAGAGGGCATTTTGCATTAGTGACCAAAGTAAGGTTATTTGACCCCCTGAACTCGTTTTATGGCTGATTTTGCCTTTACAAAAGCTAAAGGGGTCTAAAACAAGCTGCTCTTACGCAAAAATTATCATTTTTGATAGTACTTGACCATTTCCGCTAGGTGGTCAAGAGGGGTGAAAATCAAAAGCAATCGAAACGGTCCCAAATGATGCGCCATCAACTCCCTATGGCTAAAACACGTCGAAAACGCTGTTTTTAGCTGTAAAAACCTTCGTTTTCGTCGTTTTTCGCGGTTTTTTGCTGAATGGGGCTATATACGAGTACAAATGATGATAGGCACCGATTAAGGGGGGGGGGGGCTAATATACGAGGGGGGGCAAAATTCGAGGGGGTACATAACATTACAGTACACCCAAATGAAGATGGTCCTATCTCAAAATTCGGTGACAATGTGTATTTTTTACTTCTAAAAGTACTGCAAGTATTGGTTCTTTCTTTGGAAAAACAGCAATTTTGTAATTATTGGAGCTCATAAAGGTCAAGCTGAACATGCCTTTTATGTGCCAAAGGTCAGATGAAAGTCGAAATTTAGGACACCTGAATACGAAGTATGATTATCTGAGTATCTCGGGCAAATTATTGGTATTTTTCCCAGTAATAGTTTTCACCGAGTAAATTTACTCGGTTTTACTCGAACGTTCTGTTTACCAAGTAATTCTACCCGTACTTACTCGGCTCTGAGAAAGAGCGGGTAAACACCAGTGATTTCTATGCAGGATATGACTCGACTGGAAAAATATTATTTTTCATTACATACATTTTGACACGTTCAAAATACTGTCGTGATTGCATTCTAGTCCAGGATTTCGTACCCTCCTCCTTTGTAGCCCGCGTAAGGTGTCCGTATGTTATGCACTGAACTTTGCAGTCCTGTCAGCTCGCGTATTTTTGTACTGTACGTACGTACGTACGTAGTACTTTCAAATTTCCAAATTGCTGCAAAAACATGCTAAATCATAGTCTCAACAATCTCTTTGCTTATCCTGCCCTGTCTGTGCCTTTCTTCGCTAGGTAAGATGAATACGGCGCAGGCAACTTGTAGTACTGTCTTACGTAATTACATCGGCCCTATAAAAAGTATTCGTGTCTTCTCTTCTTCGTCTGCATGCAACAATGAGTGGAATAAGAGGAATAAGCATAGGAATAAGCATAGAAAGCCTGTATGATGCTTACGTCAACATTACCAACCTCACCTACACAACATACGGCATGGCATCCATCCGTGGGGTAAAACCATCCACCAAGTTGAAAGAACGGCCTTTATCAGTATGCGTACTGTAGGTGGTCGGATTTACATACATAAGCCCACCACGACCGATATCCCACTCACAGTACCCTGTAGTGCGTGCTTCTAAAAAATATTACTTGTGAATGTGATCCACAAGGCCTGAATATATGAGCGATGTGTAGTGTACAGTGTGTCCAAGCGATGTGTCCGTCCAACCCGCATTTTCCAAAATGTACCTACCCATTCATCATTGCCATCTCGTTGTTTTCCAGGATTTATGGTCAAATGGGTCGTGGAATGTCGGATGTCGGGGCGATGGGCAACACCGGCTTTCAGAGCATCGCCGATACCCAGTCCTGGAAGGGCAGCCTGGTCTGGTCCACCAGCGAATACGCCGTTCCCCACGGCTACCATCACGGTCATCTGCATCCTCCACCGGGTGGGACCTTGATGCGAGTGGCTCACATGCCCGTGCCCATCCTGCCACAACAGCAGCAGCAGCTGACACCCAGACCGAGAGGAAGCAGGGAGAACTTGCTGGATCCGCCGCCTCACCAGTTCTTCAACGGACCGCCTGTGGGAATGGATAGGGTCAATCAAGGTAACGAACAGTGCAATGCGCAATAGGCTTAGGCTGAACTTAGCAATGGATGGACATAGAGGAGGCTTAGGCTTTAACCCTGGCTTAGGCTTTAAGCAATGGATATAGGCAACAATGGGACGTACTGTATGCATAGGCTTAGGCTTAGCGATGGGCTTAGGTTTAGTAATGGACATAGGCTTAGGCTTAGCAATGGACATAGGCTTAGGCTTAGCAAAGGACATAAGCTTAGGCTTAGCAATGGACATAGGCTTAGGCTTAGCAATGGGCTTAGGCTTAGCAATGGACAGCGATAGACATACTGTAGGCATAGGCTTAGCAATGGACATAGGCTTAGGCTTAGCAATGGACATAGGCTTAGGCTTAGCAATAGACATAGGCTTAGGCTTTGCATTGGACATAGGCTTAGGCTTAGCAATGGACATAGGCTTAGGCTTAGCAATAGACATAGGCTTAGGCTTAGCGATGGACAGCGATAGACATACTGTAGGCTTAGGCAAACAAAGGACATAGGCTTAGGCTTAGCAATGGACATAGGCTTAGGCTTAGCAATGGACATAGGCTTAGGCTTAGGAATGGGCTTAGGCTTAGCAATGGACAGCGATAGACATACTGTAGGCTTAGGCTTAGCAATGGACATACTAGGCTTAGACTTAGAAATGGGCTTAGGCTTAGCAATGGGCTTAGGCTCAGCAATGGACAGCGATAGCCATACTGTTAGGCTAAGGCTTAGCAATGGACATAGGCTTAGGCTTAGCAATGGACATAGGCTTAGGCTTAGCAATGGACATAGGCTTAGGCTTAGCAATGGACATAGGCTTAGGCATAGCAATGGACATAGGCTTAGGCTTAGCAATGGACATAGGCTTAGGCTTAGCAATGGGCTTAGGCTTAACAATGGACAGCGATAGACATACTGTAGGCTTAGGCTTAGCAATGGACATTGGCTTAGGCTTAGCAATGGACATAGGCTTAGGCTTAGCAATGGACATAGGCTTAGGCTTAGCAATTGACATTGGCTTAGGCTTAGCAATGGACATAGGCTTAGGCTTAGCAATGGACAGCGATAGACATACTGTAGGCTTAGGCTTAGCAATGGACATATGCTTAGGCTTAGCAATGGACATAGGCTGAGGCTTAGCAATGGACATAGGCTTAGGCTTAGGCTTAGCAATGGACATAGGCTTAGGCTTAGCAATGGACATAGGCTTGCTTAGCAATGGGCTTAGGCTTAGCGATGGACAGCGATAGACATACTGTAGGCTTAGGCTAGCAAAGGACATAGGCTTTGGCTTAGCAATGGACATAGGCTTAGGCTTAGCAATGGACATAGGCTTAGGCTTAGCAATGGGCTTAGGCTTAGCAATGGACAGCGATAGACATACTGTAGGCTTAGGCTTAGCAATGGACGTAGGCTTAGGCTTAGCAATGGACATAGGCTTAGGCTTTGCAATGGACATAGGCTTAGGCTTAGCAATTGACATAGGCTTAGGCTTAGCAATGGACATAGGCTTAGGCTTAGCAATGGGCTTAGGCTTAGCAATGGACAGCGATAGACATACTGTAGGCTTAGGCTTAGCAATGGACATAGGCTTAGGCTTAGCAATGGACATAGGCTGAGGCTTAGCAATGGACATAGGCTTAGGCTTAGCAATGGGCTTAGGCTTAGCGACGGACAGCGATAGACATACTGTGGGCTTAGGCTAGCAAAGGACATAGGCTTAGGCTTAGCAATGGACATAGGCTTAGGCTTAGCAATGGACATAGGCTTAGGCTTAGCAATGGACATAGGCTTAGGCTTAGCAATTGACATAGGCTTAGGCTTAGCAATAGACATAGGCTTAGGCTTAGCAATGGACATAGGCTTAGGCTTAGCAATGGACATAGACTTGCTTAGCAATGGGCTTAGGCTTAGCGATGGACAGCGATAGACATACTGTAGGCTTAGGCTTAGCAATGGACATAGGCTTAGGCTTAGCAATGGACATAAGCTGAGGCTTAGCAATGGACATAGGCTTAGGCTTAGCAATGGACATAGGCTTGCTTAGCAATGGGCTTAGGCTTAGCGATGGACAGCGATAGACATACTGTAGGCTTAGGCATAGCAATGGACATAGGCTTAGGCTTAGCAATGGACATAGGCGTAGGCTTAGCAATGGACATAGGCTTAGGCTTAGCAATTGACATAGGCTTAGGCTTAGCAATGGACACAGGCTTAGGCTTAGCAATGGGCTTAGGCTTAGGCTTAGCAATGAACAGCGATAGACATACTGTAGGCTTAGGCATAGCAATGGACATAGGCTTAGGCTTAGCAATGGACATAGGCTGAGGCTTAGCAATGGACATAGGCTTAGGCTTAGCAATGGACATAGGCTTAGGCTTAACAATGGACATAGGCTTAGGCTTAGCAATGGGCTTAGGCTTAGCAATGGACAGCGATAGACAGAGTCTTAGGCAGCAATGGACATAGGCTTAGGATTAGCAATAGACATAGGCTTACAGGCTTAGCAATGGACATAGGTAGGCTTAGGTTTTGCAATGGACATAGGCTTAGGCTTAGCAATGGGATTAGGCTCAGTAATGGACATAGGCTTAGGCTTAGCAATGGACATACATAGGTTCAGGCATAACAATGGGCTTAGGCATAGCAATGTACATGGGCTTAGGCTTAGGCTTAGCAATGAACATAGGCTTAGGCTTAGCAATGGACATAGGCTAGGCAGCAATGAGATAGGTTTAGGCTTAGCAATGGGCTTGGCTTGGCTTAGGCTAGCAATGGACATAGGAATAGGGTTAACCTTGGGCTGAGGCTAGCAATGGACATACGTAAGCTTAGGCTTAGCTACCCTACGTACGTGTGGGTTTGGGGTAGGGTATGCTCCCTCGTTTAGCCCCTCTATTAGCCCTACATGCACAAAAGTGGCTATAAATACGAAGGTTCTACAGTGATACAGTACATGTGTGTACGTATACGTGGTGTAGGCTTCCTTCAGACAGAAAAGACGGTTGATAAATATGTTTGCTGTTGTTTCAGCCAACTTCATCGCCGCCACTCTGCCTCGTCGTCCGCTGCAGTTGCACGCGTTTCCAGCGGAGATGCACATCGGCGTTGCAGCAGCCGCGCCAGCCATGCAGCCTCAACCCCAGCTGCAGCAGTTTCAACAGCAACACCCGGCACAGCCCGCCACAGAGTTCCACCGCATCCCTGACGAAGCCTTCAATCCACCAACCGCTGCTGCTCCAACCAACGACGATAAATTTCTCGACCAGAAGCTGCAGGAATCGAAAGCTCAAGCTGCTGCAGCGCAGCAACAAGAGAATAGTACCGCGGAACATGACGAGCAAGACATTGCAAGGCAAAACCAAGAGATGGATGAAGTAGGCCAGCAAGTGCCTGCGACTTTTCGCTTCAAGAAGGTCCGGCTAGATTCAGACGGCAGAGAGCTGAGAGGATTGGATGCCTTGCTCAATATGGCTGCGCTGGAGAAGCTATCCATACTACAGATTATCATGGGTTGGCTGCTGTTTGGCCTGGGCGTGGCTCGACTGCTTTTGCTGTCGGTTTGGGGCTTGGGAGCCGAGGTTGTTTATCGCATATTTGTCGTGCCTGTCTGGCACTTTGGGCTTGGTCGGCGTAAAAAAGTATCACTACTGCGCCATCATCAGGGCTGTCTCGTCATGTGTACAGTCAGCTGCGTTCTGGCCATATTCCCATTTGTAACAGGTAGGATGTAGGCAGGC
>JASAMW010007441.1:0-17989 GCA_030247985.1 Epsilonema sp. ZAB3_2
AGGCAGCTTCCTCTGTCAGATACGCACAGATGTACCTGCAATGTTATTCAGATAAAGTTGCGGAACGAAATAAAAGAGTTGCACATACGTATATACCACATGGCGTGTACCATACAGCGTCTATCTTACAGGTAGATGAATTCTGCCAAAAAGTAATGGATAGTCTTGGTTGCGGAAGACCCACAGTGCAGGTGGATGCTACTAGTGCAGAACAGTCTGCAAGCGCAGTGGTTCCACTCCCTGAATCCCAACGCACTTTGGTTCAGAATGGCGCAAACGCGTTCCGAATGGCCGTTTTGAATTCAGCTGATAACTTTGGCCAGCAGTTTCTCTACATGGTGGGAAATGCAGCACCAGAAGCATCCAGACAGCTGTTAGCAGAATCTTCTCGTCTCTTTTCTGAAGCTTTGCAGCAAGGTTTGACAAGCAATTTTTTTACGTAATTTGTGTAATTTCTTTCTACTGCAAAATTGCAGTGTTCGTATATATCTACAATAACGCGTGCGTATATGGTGTAGGAGTGAATGAGAGCTGTGCCACCATCGAGAGAGCTGCCGATCTGTTCTGTCGAGCTCATGTGGAAGGCTGTGCTCAGTTGGGGGCTCACGCAGAGCAAGCAATCGCCACTTGGAGTGACGCCTACGTCCAGGGAATAAGAGTTGTCAGCTCTGTTCTGCCAGATGCAGCTGGTGCACTCCATCGAGATGCAGCGAGGGAACTTCGCCTCCCTCATGCGGCTGGTGCTTTCCTTCGAGACGCTGCAAAGGAGATCGGAAAAGCCTTCGTGCTTGTGTCAGTGGTCATTGGACTGTGCTGGGTGCTGGTTTCTGGCATGCAGAATGGTCTAACGAATCCATTTCGCACTATCTGGCGGCTGGTTGAACTGTTGTTCGGCTTTCCATTCGAACTGTTCGCTCTACTTCTGGACCAATGGGCAAAGTTTCAGCACGCTCTGCTTCAATATCTGATGACGTATTGGCAGTATCTTCTTTTGGCTGTCACGCTGTGTTTCTTGCTGAAGACATACTGGTCCATCATTCGCCATAAAACGATAGAAGCAAAAGGTAGAAACGTGTACGATATATGCCAGGATCCTCTTATATTGTATGTGTGTTACGGACGAACTATCTTCGTATGTAGGGTGTACATGTACAATACAGCCAGACTTTGAAGCATATGTATGTAGGCTACAATATAGGGTGTTCCATAATAAACTCACCGGATGTTTGTGCCTCTCATTCATCAACGGAGCCTTCGATTCAGTACGCTCTTTTACATCTCGTAACTTAAAGGCTTCTAAAATGGTACAGGCAAAATTTCAGCCCTGTAGTCCTTCTATGAAGGAAGGTATGAAAGCTCAAACTTTTGGACACAAAACTTCACGTTTTTTTCATTATGGGGCTAAGCTAAACCCTGGTTTTAAGGCCGAAGTTAGCACTCCACGGATGAGTTTCTTCCATTTTCTTCACAATAGCGCAGTAAATTTGGTTCTGCCGCGTCTTTCATGGGATATTGAACAGGATTTGAAGATGTATTTGCTTTTTTTAGAAGGTAGAATATGCTCATTATTGTGGTACAATGTAGGCAAATCCTCGATTTTTGAGGTCAGCCTTTCTGAGTTGTTTTGAGCCACTTCCTGTTGGCCTATAGAGTTGAAATTTTGCACGCATAAACTTTGAAGCCTTGACTACTAATTGCAAAAGACCGCATTTGAAAATGACACCCCACTGTGGAGATAGAGACACAAACAGCCGGTGAGTATATTATGGAACACTCTGTATAGTAGCACGTAGTACCTACCTTTTATATGCCTCCAACTACACACCTTGTTTCAGCGTGGTTATGTTCCATGGCTCACCGTGTGACGATGCGCTTCTTACAGCCTGAGGCTGCAATTGGGAGTCGCTCGGTCCAGCATCCTTCCTTGTCCACCGACGAACTGCGCAATGAACTGGACGGCATTCTGAAGGATATCCAGGGCATCAAGCCATCCATCGACGAACACATGCAAGACGATGCACCGACCACCAGTGCAACTGCTAGACATGAAGCGTCCGCTGCACCTGCATTTTGGGCCGAGTGCTGGCAGTGCAGGCAGAAGTTTGCATCGCTGAAGATTCTGCCTTGCGATAGTCAGCACAGATTCTGTTCCAGCTGTTTGGATGGACTTATCCAAGGTTCAGAAGCACCGTATCAGTTCCAATGTCCCAGATGTCAGCAAGCTTGCACCATCACATCGGCCGATTCCATTCCCACGATTCGCTATGGAGAAATTGAGTGCTGTTGGTGTCAGGAACCTAAATCGGCTTCTGATGTTCTTTGGTGTCCCAGCTGCATTGAACTTCTCTGTAGCCACTGTCAACTGGTTCATGTAACCAAATTTCAACCGCCGCACAAGGTGTTCAAGTGGGAGTCGATGCAAGTCGTCAAAGATCTACGGGCCCACTCTGATGCAAAGGCCGAGGAAGAAGCGAAGTTTACGGCTGATTGGATAGATGAAGAAAATCAAAAAGCAATCGATCAAGCAACCATTGAGTTCAAAAAGCGCCTTGTGGACAAATATAGGGAAGTCACTTGCGGCATACCAGTGAAACCGCCGTTCTCGAACTTTCTACAGCAGAAGTTTGGTCCAGTATTGAACATGGACGCAGCTGGACAGGGTGCAGGCGTGACACAGTTCTCATTGGAGAATAGGAACTTCAAGAATTTGGACGTTGTTGCAGCGAAAGTGAGAAAAATTGGGCTGGGCGATGGGAATGGCACCACAAGCGACGACCATGCAAGCCTGGTTGAAAACGCTCGAAAAAAGATCACACTGGAAGGAACTGGTAATGTGACTGAAGCCGTTTCCCACTTGTGGCAGTCATTGGAGATGAGCGAGCAGCCTGCGCCGCTGAATAGAGAAAGAACGGGAATCAATCTGCAAGAGTTCATCAGAGACGACAGTTGGATAGGGCTATCAGCAGAGGACTTGAATAAAGCAAGGGGCGATGAGCTGCTCAATCGACAAGTTTTCGCTACGCAGTCACTGGACTTGTGGCGATATAAAGGCAACAGTGAACATTTGGATCGCTTCTTCCGCATTGTTGCGAGGAACGATGGACTGGGCATTCACACTGTTCGCCTTGTGATGAATGACAGCTGGCCAGCTTCTGCCGTTCCTTCTCCTCTTCCACTGGTGATGCCTGCTGTCACTAGATTGGAGCTGTATATTCGCTATCGTTGGTCCTCATCAGATGTGACGAAATTCGCTGCTCTTTTTGCTGTGCTCAGACCGGCGCTTCCCAATCTCGTCTCCTTTCATATTGATGGCAATAAGCAAGACGTGTCCTCCGGCATTGGCGATCTGTTCGCATTCCTGCCCGCAACGCTCAAGCGTCTGGAACTGTTGTATATTGGTCGCAAGACTGTGCTTCCAGATTCTGACGCGGAGAAGATTCGCAGTTTTATTCAGGCGAGCCAAGTGGACTACTTCTTCATCGTACCCCCGGAATGGTCTGAAACTGGAACAAAGTCGGCAGTGAAGCTGCTCGAAGCACTCGGCTCCTGCAAGAAGCTGATGACCCTGGAGTTGCACAACGTACATTTTAACCAAGCTGAACAGATTCTGGATGCAGCGAAGACCTGGAAGCCGGTGATGAAGACGTTGGTCATTACTAAGCCAGAGATATGGATTCTTGAGATAGGAGAAAAGCTGAAGAAAGTCATCGCTGCAATGGATGTCTTGGAAGAGGTCCACTTGGATGCAGAGATTCCTGGCTCTGGACTCAAGGAGGGAGTCAACAGAGTCATCCGTATCAGGAATTGACAATGCTATCCACACCAGGTAAAATATAGAGGGATAAAAATATTCACGTACGGATAATCGGCCAATAATTTCTGATATCACAATCACCGTTTGGGTTATGATTTTTATGAATAAGTAGTAGTTGCGTAAGTACTGCGAACAGTAGTTGCGTAGTGTCTACCATAATAGTACACAACCGTTTTTACCCATGCATACCCCCCCCCCCCCCCCCCCCTATGCATAGCCCCATATTGGCAAAACATAAAAAATGCCATATGTATAGCCCCCCCCCCCCCGAGGCAAAGCCCCCTAGGTACTGGGCAGTACCTGAACCTACCTACATAAGCTGGTCATAAGCTACCCATAGCCACTCCCACACCAAGCTAACATGCCTATAAGCCTGCTTGGGGGTGTATTTTACAAGAATAAACCTGATTTGACCTCAATTATGCCCTAAAACATGTGCTTTTGACCTAAAAAAATATGCCTCTGTGCACCTCTCAAAAACATAAAAAATGTCCCATGCATAGCCCTATGCATAGCCCCATAGGACTTCTCAATTTTTGCATTTGGGTAAATACGGTATTACGTATTTGTCAATCATGAACACCGCGACATGTACAGTAATGTAAGAGATACGATGACAAACCATACCCTAATGAAATGCTTTGATTTTTTATGGCTTATTATCGAATCAGCAACGTGTTTTTTATTTGCATTGCAGTATGTCCGGCTACTATATACAACATGTTTGTGCTGAATTGAAATGAATGATTTTATGACGATTGAATACCGTATTTACCCATAGATAGCCCCCCCCCCTATGCATTGCCCCCCCCCCCCCCCTATGCATAGCCCCATATTGGCAAAACATAAAAAATGCCCTATGCATAGCCCCATATGTACTGTACAGTACCTGAACCTACCTACATAAGCTGGTCATAAGCTACCCATAGCCACTCCCACACCAAGCTAAGATGCCTATAAGCCTGCTTGGGGGTGTATTGTACTAGAATAACCCTGTTTTGACCTCAATTATGCCCTAAAACATGTGCTTTTGACCTAAAAAATATGCCTCTGTGCACCTCTCAAAAACATAAAAAATGTCCCATGCATAGCCCCCCCTATGCATAGCCCCCCTATGCATAGCCCCATATAGGACCTCTCAATTTTTGCATAGCCCCATGGGGCTATGCATGGGTAAATACGGTATTTGGCTGCCTGTACGTAAGCTGCGATGAGAATTATGTCTATTGATTGCTTTGCTTCGCTTTCGTGTTTCTGATGTCCATGGGATTATTAAATAAAATTTTGGCTGAAGTCGCTTGTGTATTGTTTTGAAAACAGCTGTTTGTAACAGCGCGTTTCGGTACCTTGTGAAAATTGTTTGGTTCATGCTGTGAATGAATACTTGTCGCTTCGTTGCTTGATTTTGTGACAAACAAAGTGACTTGTGGTTGTAGCCAAAGCCAAGGTTGTCGCTGCTGAAAACGGTTATCAATTCTTGATCAAATGAATGATCCGCCCACCTTCGAGTCATTTTTGCTCTATGAGGGAGAGAAAAAGTAAGAATAATACCAAGAATTCATAAGTTTCTCTTTTCAACTTTTGCCATTCTTCGTCGGGTATACTGCAGTATTGCCGTCACATGGATTCTTTCGTTTCAGGATTATAATCGAAAAGGATACCAAAGTTCCAAATGCGGCTATCTTTACACTGAACAAGGAAGATCACACCATCGGAAATTTGCTAAAACAGTAAGCAGTAGCTTGAGGCGTTTGTACTGTGGATTAGTTCTCCACTGTGTTGTACAAACAGTTATCAAGATTTCATAAAAGATTTCATCCGCGGCCCATGAAACTGTGACTCTCAACGCGGCTAGTTTATGATATCTTTATGTTGGACGTTGGTTACTCTGTTGAACGTGCAGTACAGCCAAGTTTCTGTTATAGGTGTGTAATGCCGCGTTCACCAGACGTCCGTAAATCCGTCCGTCCCTCCGTTATTTTTTCAACCCATAACGTGTCCGTCAACCCCCACCCCACCCCCACGTCAACGATATGTATACTGGTTGACGAACGGACGGGCGGACTGATTTATGGACGTGGGACGTCTGCTAAACGCGACATAAAAGTGTGTTTTGCGTTTTCTCCCCAAATCCACAGCTGTGACATTTAACCGATGGTAGTGGGTTCGATTCCCATTCGGTCCGATCACCCCTCTCCCCCCCCCCCCCCCCCCCCATTTCTGAGGTTTCTCTTTTGCCTTGCATAATACCGCGGTTACGTCAGACCGCTCTTATTCACCTATGTTCATATCCTTTCCCATTCATTCATTTTCCAGTCAACTGCTGAAAGACCCGAAGGTGCTGTTCTCTGGCTACGAGTGTCCTCACCCCCTGGAGCACAAAGTAGTAGTGAGAGTTCAGACGACGCCCGACTACAGTCCTGGTGAGGCTCTTCAGAACTGTATCACGGATTTGATGGCAGAATTCTCGTTACTGGAGGAAAGATTCAAGGTGAGCTTATTACACATAATACCGTACTTCTCCTCCTTCCATGGAGAGATATCTCTTGGCCTTTGCCCGTAATGCGTAAAGTGGAAACTTATTCCGTGGCATTCCCCCCCCCCCCCCCCCCCCCCCCCGCGGGCTATGGAAAAAGCCGGCCACCAAAGTTTCAAGGTAGCATATCTCAGCAACCAATGGACCGATTGAGACAAATAGGATATCAATCGATTCTTTGAACTCTCCTCTTTCTAATGAGCTATTTGGTTCATCATTTGCTGAAACAGCAACTTGATAGGCGCTAAAGTTGCCGAGTTTACCCCACAGTACCCTATTTCTAATCTACGGGAATACATGTAAACTATACGGCGAAGGCGCAGAGACAGTTCTCTCGCTGGACGGACTATTGTTTGCATGCGTGTTGAAGTATTAAAAAAAAATAGGCTGTGTGGGGTAGGATCCTTGTCATTTTACAGGAAGCAATTGTGAGAGATGCAGTGGAAAGGTGCTGTATGTCCAGGCCCAACCGGTCACGATACAAGAAAGGAGAAAGAATGACAGAAAGATAAAGATCACGCCACTAGACAGGAAATAGCTAAATACACTCACATCCGTGACACTCCCACTGACCAAGAGTCTCATGCCCATACATACACTGTAGCTAACTACTGTAAGCGCCAAAATATCATGGATCACAGAACCTAATTTTCATACATTGACTTTGACATACCTGCTGGATACCCAAACACCATTGAACAGATTGATCCAACTCCAGCCACCATTGTCCATGCAGACCCAAACACCATTGAACATTGATACATTGAACAGAATGCTCCAACTCCAACCACCATTGTCCATTCTGATCAGACCTTGCATCGAACTTGAAAGATGAAATGGCAGAGGTCATTTTGTTGGCCTCTTGGGAGAGGAGTCACACATATCAAAGATCTTATATCTCAAAGCTCACTACTACTAAACTGCCTACAAGATGACGACTACGAAGAAAGAAGCAGATGAACAAACACTCCATGTGGACCTCCCCTGGAAAACAAAGATGAAGAACCCAAAGTCAGGCTGTAGCTCAGGTAATCCCAGTATCCCAAGCTGACCATAATGTGACACCTGCCTGCCTGTCCATCGAATGCGGAAATTGTGGCATCATGCTTCTTACGCCTTTGCCACACCACAGTGCAACCCTCAATGCCGTCATCGCCTCGTGCATGTGTCACATCAAGCTTCACATCTTTTCCCACAGCTCTTCGAACACCCATCACTGTTTTAACCCTAATTCGAGTACTGGAAATCCTGTTGACATGAGCTGCCCTTCGTTTTGGTTTCGCTGCATGAGTCAGTGTCGGTGTTCACTTCGGTTTCGGTTTCACCCCCACCTCGGTTCGGTTCTCGCAGCTCATTGACAAACTAGACTTCGTTTCTCTCTCTGGGCTATCAGCAGTACCTGACGCTTTCCGTTCGGTGACACTTTTATGCACTGTCAGCATCTCCAGAGGTTCGGTGACTATATCCCTCTCTGGAAGAGTTGGTTCAGTTTGGTACGATTCGCTATCATTCACCTCGGTACCCTGTACCTTTTGCTCAACAATGTTACGGACACCTATCTGACTGTCCTTCTTCCCCATCTTATCATCATCAGGCTTTGTCATTGGTCTGATATCGCCATGACTCCGTTTTCTTGAAGCGATATGTTCAAAGATTGCTTGCTGAACTCGCTCCATGTTTCTTGCGGTGGATTCCTCCAACCATTTCTCGAATTCTACTGTCGATTGCATTGCAACCATTTCTCGAAATACGAAACAGCATCTTTGGCAACGTTGCGAACATTCTCCCTAGCAATTGAGTTGAACCCTATGCTTCGGTTATCGGTTTTGGTTGCCTCATTCAGTCGACTTAGGTTCAGTTCAGTTCGATCGTTCCCTACGTTCCGTCGTATCTCATTCCACAAAAAGTCTTCCCTGATATGGTACCTTAGCAAGGTATTGACTGGAACCAACGACTGATGAAAGAGTTGTTCTGGCAAACTCTCATCATTTCCACATGCGCGACAACAGAATTGGAAATCACTGAGCCGAGGAGAGAGAATATCCTCAAAGAAATCCACTGGAATGACCATCTGATGCTCAGTGCAGAGACAAACAATGTGGAAATGAAGCGTGCACGTACGACACTGAATTGCGTGTTGAGCTGAAGTCACATCTTTTGAGCACAAGCTACAATCACCATACACCAGAACCTTTCGGCTGGTTTCGTCCGTACTGCATACTCTTCCGGACTTTTCAGCCAACCCCATTTTCCTGGATCCATCCGTACTGCATACTCTTCCGGATTGTCCAGCAGTCGCGTCTTCGCCTGTACTGCATACTCTTCCAGGCTCAACGACTCTACGCACGTTTCTTATACCCTGAGACATGTCGCTCAATGCTCCTAGGTGCTACCAGCTCATTAGCACAACTCAGACATACGACGACCCACCTATCATACGTTTTGAAGGGATGGATGAACTTGAACTGAATCGATTCGAGAGACCCTATTCTATCCTAACCTAGCCAAATGACTCGCACCATTGATGCCATCTGGCACCCTTGGCGCCTCTCCCACCAACACAAAAGACGTACCTTATGCTCCGTTGAACTTGTGTCAGATATTGCGCATCTGAGTTAGTGTACGTGTGTGTTTGCAATGTCCAGTGGTGTGATTGCGATCCATTTCCTGTCTGTTTGATTGTGTGTGTGTCATTCTTGCCTACCGCTCTTCCTCTGTACGGTCCTACCTGCAATAAACGGTCCTACACACGCTCCCTCTTCGCGATATGGTAGCAGAGACGTGCGCGCCGTTCTACAGATTCCTCTGGTTGACGGAATTCTTCGTTTTTCGGTCGGGAGGATCCGGAGAGAAGTACAGATTCCGGTTGAACAATTTTCGGCAAACGTGCCGATGGCAATGGCCAAGAATCATGGATGTTCACCGGGAAGGCCTGTCGTCAAGGCCATCAGTCATCGGAGAGATGAACGAGCAAGCCTCCAGTCAAAGGCCAATCAAGTGGTTGCGAACCAACGTGATGGTTCAGCATCAAGCGAATCTCTACCAAGCAAGGAGAAGCAAGCAACTGTGGAGCCTAATCTCCAATCGACGCAGGGAATCTGCGATGAATCATCTCGGTTGTCGGTCAGTGGATGGCTGTTGTGCCAATTGTAGCTCATGGTCGTGGAGTGGATTCGGTTCCGTTATGAGAGTAGGGGTGCCAAAGAAGGACACACCCGATTTTGAATCGATAGTTCCAGGCCTAGGTTAGCTTGAAAAGAGATCCCTGACAAAATACATGAGATGTAAAATGAGCTTGCATGCGTGTGGATAAGATGCTTGTGTAGAAGATAGAGATGTGGACAATGTCCATCTTTTGAAATTTGGCTGACTGAGATAGCTTTAGGTTCAATTAGGTTGAGCGGGCAAGTCTCACTGATACAGTAAAGATACTGTACATATCACTTGGTCCTCATTGCATAATATTTACGCTTTCAGTGTTGATAGGATCGCAAGATAGAGCGATTATTTATTGTTTTCGTGGGGGAGGACCTCAAGGGTGTACTTAGTCGAATTGTGAAATGAGAATTGGTAGGATGACAGTAGGTAAGTCAGAAGCCGTCTAGCAGTTTCTGTTGAGCTTCCACTGTCAAGATGCATGCACACTCTTGTGCTTGTGAATGAGCTGTTATGTGTGTGGAAAAGATAGCGATGCTATCCTGTATTGAGTGATGTGCTGCAGCTGTGTGATGAGATTTGAGTGTCGTGTCATGTCGAGTGTTAGTGTTCTGTTGAGTGCAACCTTTGTTGTTTCGGTCCTACCCGCAATAAACGGTCCTACACACGCTCCCTCTTCGCGATAACTTGTCCAGCTCTGCTACCATGTGAGAGACGCAGTGGAAAGGTGCTGTATGTCCAGGCCCAACCGGTCACGATACAAGAAAGGAGAAAGAATGACAGAAAGATAAAGATCACGCCACTAGACAGGAAATAGCTAAATACACTCACATCCGTGACAGCAATCAAAGAACGCCAGGAAGCCACCGATTAATCTCTCTTTCATTTCTTCTTCGTATTATTCGTGCAGCATCAACTTTATTAGTTTACGCAGTTCACCATCTTGTACATATGCCGGCAATGTCCAGTACTACTACTATTCTTCGTGTGAAGAGGAAGATCAGTGACCCGCAGCTAGACGCCTTGATAATTCGCATCAAACGCCCTCGACCAAGCAACTACGATGCTTCCAATCCTGAACCAATCAACAACGGCGAGCAGAATCGATCGATAATCGACGGGGACGCCACCTCGCGGATAGCGACGGAAACATTTCGCCTGCATACTACTGTTGACGCGACGCCCGCGGATCCAGTAGTGAGCTTTTGTGGAACAGTAGTGGAAACGCCTTCGTTGACATGCTTCGCCGAAACGCCCAAAAAAAGTAATGGCCAGAAATAGCAATCTTTAGCGCTTTGTTCTGCGCGCAAGGGTAACTTGGGGTAATTTTGGTGTCGTCGTAGGTCCCGACGTTCAGTAAACGAAAATTGCAATGCTCGCCCTTATGTTTGGAAAGGACGAAGCATCATACTTACGAGTTGACCCAGCGGCGTTTTTGTATGGAAACGAAGATTTTCGTATGAACTCGTAAGATTGATGTTTCAGGTGGCCACGCATCTTACCTATTCTTTCTCGCAGCGATCTGGTAGCCGAGCGTCTTCCTCGCTACGGCGGGAACAGCAGTTTGCTGCCTGTGGCGAATTTGCTTTTTTTCTTACTTTGCTTCTTTTTGCCACCTTTCTTTTTCTTTCTTTTCTTTGCTCACAGGAACAAGCTGACCATGATCTCTGAGCCGTTGGAAAAGGGACTGGCGGAGGACATCGAGAACGAGGTGGTTCAAATCGGCTGGCAGCGCAAACGACTCGGCGAGTTTTTCCAGACCAAATACGACTGGGATCTGCTGGCTGCTAGGAGCATCTGGGCCTTCGGACTCGACGCCACGGGCTCCAACATCCTCGTGGACGATACGCTGCCTTCGGAAGTGGACAAAACCCTGCTGACTTCAGTGAGGGAGTCGGTGGTTCAGGGCTTCCAGTGGGCCACGAGAGAGGACTACTAAGCGGGGTCAGTCTGGAGCACCTGAACATCAATACGATTTCGTGTCGGGACCCGAAGCTGCTTATAACAAATTTGAAATGGTCCACTGTGCGTATAATATACGCACACCACACGAGACTGTGCTGATGTTCATAGGTACTCCCCAGACTGACCCCGCTTGGTTGGGTTACTGTAACTGAGAGAGAGCTGCAGGTATAGATGACCAACCTACCAGGACCTACCTACAGATGACTGACTGAGTTATTTCTGCTTGCACTTGGTTTTATAGCCAGAGTCTTCTGTGCACTTCTGTACAGTCTTTGTGTCAGTGCTCTGCTGAGTTCTTTCGGAGTATGCTGTGCGAATTTGCTCTGCTTTTTCGCGCTGCCCCCCCCGTCTTTTCAATGTCCTGTCCGTTTGAATTTGAGACGATTTTCGGGCCCACCACTTTGTTCGCCATTGTCTTTGCTTGATTTCTGGTCCGCCACTTTTGTCTGCAATTTCACGTTTTTCTGGCCCGCCACTTTGTTCGCCGTCATCTTTGCTTGATTTCTGGTCCGCCACTTTGTTTGTCATCATCTTTGCTTGATTTCTGGCCCGCCACTTTTGTCCGTCTCTGTTCTCAAGCGTGTCATTGAATCTTTCGCGCCAAATTTTGACGATTTTCTGGTCCGCACTAATTCTGTTCTCATCTTCAATCTGTGGGCCAGTGTGGGGCTCGAACTTGGATCCTTTGGATTCAAGAGTGCGCGCCTTAGACCATTAGGCCATAGCAGCATCAGCAGTAAAATAGCCAAAAGTGGTATATAAAGCAGACGCTTTTTCCCTGTACATTTTATGTATGTGCACAATATTTTTGTGCACTGCATACACACCATGCACAGATAGATACTGTTTGCTGGGTAGGTGCGCGCGCCCCCAACCCAATATGCATTGCATACAAAATACAAATGCTACATTGTGTACTTCCTGTGTTTCTTTCTTGTGCAGGTAATTCTTGTTAACCAAGGCTAACTTGGAGTGTACCACCAAACTGAATGCATTATGCAATGCATGCATGCATACTGACCAAGATAGGGTACATACATAGTGCGTTTTCTGCGTCTTTGTGCTGTTAACTTTTGTTAACCAATAGGCTAACCTGTTATTTTATGCTGAAACTTTTCTGGATGCAGACAAAGGTTATTATCACACAAGTTGGGCTAGAAACAGACAATACAAGACAAATATGTATGTGTGTATGTACAGGTTATTTATGTTGTGTGCAGTCATTCAGCAATGATCATGTCTTCATTTTGTTCCTCATCTTCTTCTTCTTCATCATCAGAGTTAACAGCAACCAGTGGTTCCAGTTCTCCCAAATTCTGTTGTACTTTTCTTCTGATTAAAAATTTGTATTTATCCCAAGCTGTATCAATTATTACTTGCTTTATCTCTTCGCTTTCATCATCATCCAGTTCTCCTTCAAGTTTGGACACCTTGGCCTGTATTTGTTGCATAAGGTTATCTTCATTTGATGCTGTCATTATTTTCTCCATCCAGTAATATCTTTCTGCCATTGTTTTGAGCAAGCAGTCGAACAGTGTGCTGCCAAGAAAGTTTTCAGCAGCATGCACTATGGATATATACCCAGTTTTCCCATCTGCTACTCTTTTATTGTGGATGTGTTCAACCGCATGTCTGATGAACAAGCTCCAGAAATCATCCCCTTTCTCTTCTTCATCACTATTGTCACTTTCAACTTGTTGTTGTTTTTCTGTGCCTTTAATGACACTTGACATGTTCATTGATGAAGCCATACTGGGTGCTGTTTGGGACTGTGAAACCACTGATGCAGGTACTGCTATTTCACTGCTTACGTTGGAGATGGAATCAGCTGGTGTCACATCCCTATTTTCTTTGTAGACCTCAGGATGCATGTTTGAAACATGCCTGCTGTAAGAATATTTTGATGCAAATGCTCTTCCACATTTGTTGCATGGCACTTTCAGAAAGTTCATTGCCTCTTTGGTAGTGGAAAAGCAGGTTGCCTAAATTAGGGCTCAATAAGTAGGGGTGGATCCCGTGGTTAACATTACTGAAATTGTTATTGTTCACCTTAGGGATAACAACAAAGTTCACATGAACAGAAAGGGCTAACAGGGACAATAAAAAATCATACTGGTTATCAAGCAGGGCATACATAACATACCTATGGTTTGCTACTGCTAACTCTATTCATTGTACATCTGTGATTTGTGGGGGCGCGCGCACCTACCCAGCAAACAGTATCTATCTGTGCATGGTGTGTATGCAGTGCACAAAAATATTGTGCACATACATAAAATGTACAGGGAAAAAGCGTCTGCTTTATATACCACTTTTGGCTATTTTACTGCTGATGCTGCTATGGCCTAATGGTCTAAGGCGCGCACTCTTGAATCCAAAGGATCCAAGTTCGAGCCCCACACTGGCCCACAGATTGAAGATGAGAACAGAATTAGTGCGGACCAGAAAATCGTCAAAATTTGGCGCGAAAGATTCAATGACACGCTTGAGAACAGAGACGGACAAAAGTGGCGGGCCAGAAATCAAGCAAAGATGATGACAAACAAAGTGGCGGACCAGAAATCAAGCAAAGATGACGGCGAACAAAGTGGCGGGCCAGAAAAACGTGAAATTGCAGACAAAAGTGGCGGACCAGAAATCAAGCAAAGACAATGGCGAACAAAGTGGTGGGCCCGAAAATCGTCTCAAATTCAAACGGACAGGACATTGAAAAGACGCAGCGCGAAAAAGCAGAGCAAATTCGCACAGCATACTCCGAAAGAACTCAGCAGAGCACTGACACAAAGACTGTACAGAAGTGCACAGAAGACTCTGGCTATAAAACCAAGTGCAAGCAGAAATAACTCAGTCAGTCATCTGTAGGTAGGTCCTGGTAGGTTGGTCATCTATACCTGCAGCTCTCTCTCAGTTACAGTAACCCAACCAAGCGGGGTCAGTCTGGGGAGTACCTATGAACATCAGCACAGTCTCGTGTGGTGTGCGTATATTATACGCACAGTGGACCATTTCAAATTTGTTATAAGCAGCTTCGGGTCCCGACACGAAATCGTATTGATGTTCAGGCAGCCCAGACTGACCCCACTTAGTAGTAGAGGGACCGCCCGGGGAGGAAGGGGGGAGGGGGGCTGCCCCCGGGGGGGCCGGGGGGGAAGGGCTGGAAGAAAAAAGAAGGGGCGGGGGGCGAAATACAGGCGGGGGCTCATAGGGCACATACCCCGAGCCCCTATAGCGCGCACACTCCCCCCCCTGTTCACACCCATACACGCGAGAAATATTTCTGTGCACGCACGTAGGGGTATTGGGGTAAATATAGCGAGAGTACACACAAGGTGTGCGGAGCGGGATGAATAAGAAAAAAGAAAGGGGAGGCCCGCGGGGGGCGCGTCAGGAACCCCGGGGGGGGAACCGCGCGCCCAACTAATGGGGTAAATCCCCCTCCCCGGGGGGGATTCCCCCCCCCACAAAGAAAACAGGTACGCGAGGGGGGGGGGAAAAAAAAAGGGGGGGAGAGTGTGTTCGCGGCGTATGGGGGTAAACACGAGAGTGAGGTGTCACGGGGGGAGAGAGAGGGGAAGATAGAAGAGGGGGGGGGGGGTGTACACAAAAAAAAAAGGGTGAGAACACAGCGGAAGCGCTCAAACGAAAAAACAAAAGGAAAGGGAAGGGCGGGGGTGGGCAAAGGTACGGAGCCCACTTCACGCTCGGCTGCCTTGCTTTTTTGCTTAACGGAACGGGAAGTGAAGACCAAAAAAGCGGAAGTCCCGCAAGCGCCGAATGTGCGGGGGGGAGGAGATGAGGGAGACAATGCGAGGGGCGTGGAGAGTACCCCATTGCACCTCCCCCCCCCCCCCCCCCCCCACATCCACCCCCCCCCATAGGCACAGACCCGCAAAGCCAAAAAAAAAAAATGCCCAAAGCCCCCCCCCCCCCAAAGCACCGCCCCAAATGTAAGGTAAGGGAACCGAACCAAACTACCTAGGCAGGACATAAACAACACCACGCCCCCACCAAACCAAGCTAACAAGAAGCCTGCCCGGGCGGGGCGTGTATTGGAATAGAACTACCCTGGCCTCAACTATGCCCTAACTGACGTCCCTTGCGCCTGGAAAAAAAACACTCCGCTCCGCACAAAACAAAAAAAAAAAAATATGCCTATCCCCCCCCCCCCCCCCCCCCCCTATCCCCCCCCCCCCCCCCACCCATAGGCACAGATAGAGACTCCCGCTAATCACACCCCAGGGGGGATGCACAGATGTAAATAGGTTACCCTTTCTTCCTTTTCATTTGGTGGTAAAATATTTTATAAATTCTTTGTATTTTTTGAATTCATAAGGACGCATTGTTTAGGCTACGCCGAGGCTTATGGAACCCTACTCATACGTAGAAGTGACTGCCCCTGCTGACTGCGTCTCGTCTGTGTACACGGTGCCCGCAAAGAGACGGTGAGTATGTCGCTCTGAGACTGTAGATTCTTTATGCATTCTTGGTACAAAGGACCCGACTAATTCGGGCCTTCTTTCTAATCATTTCACGTACTTTTTCTGCATTCCTAATCAATCCTTGTTTATCTTTCGAAAAGCTTCTCTGCCACGTTCTTTTCGCTAGTTTTATTTTATGTATTCTTGGTACCTGTTGCAGAGGTCACGTGACCCAGGATATGCCGATTCCCGGCTCGCCACTGTACACGATTAAGGCGTTCCTGCCGACCATCGACTCGTTCGGGTTCGAGACAGATCTGCGCACCCATACGCAAGGACAGGCGTTCTGCATGTCGGCTTTTCATCACTGGCAGGTACGGGAAGGAATCGAACTCGCCGCATGTTTGACAGGGAATTGAACCACTCGGCCACGAGGATGGTGAGACGAAAGACTGTGAAAGTGGTGGGAATAGGCGGAGGCAGGAATCGAACTCATCGCTGATGGTTGATTGATGAATTCTACCGCTCGGCCACGGACGTGGGTGTGTGGAATGGGTGGAAGTGTACAGATAAAGATGGTGATTGATGGTTGGTTGCTTTTGTTGACAGATTGTACCGGCGACCCGTTGGACAAGAATATCATCATTCGACCTCTGGAGCCTCAACAAGCGGCACATTTGGCCCGAGAATTCATGGTGAAAACGCGCAGGAGAAAAGTGAGCTGCATATTTTGTTTTGATTTTTATAGTCTGGCCGCTAAAAGAATTCGCTATTGAACTCAGATCGTGGTGCGTAACATAGAAACAAATGCGGATTTCACTCGGCTCTTCTTGTTTTCCTATACTGCAGGAGTACATGCAAACTACGCAAAACGACTTGAGTGTCATTTGCGAACTCTCTCTGACCAAACTATAGGTGGTTTGATTGCATGCGTGACCAGCGCCGAAGCATTGAAGTCACCAGTTTTCCCAAAGACGACGAGTTATTTCGTTGCTGTGGTAGGAGTAGCCTGGGTGAACTCGTGACGTTGATGTTTCTGCTGGGCATTGCTTCGCGACCACCCACGCGAATTTGTCCAACGTCCGAGCATTTTATCGTCTTAGCATAAAATTGTAGCCCTGTGAACACAATAGGGCGTGACGGAGTGTGACTGTGCAATGACTTGTGTGGCATGCTTTTTTTCAGGGGTTGAGCGAAGACGTGAGCATCAATAAATTCTTCGACGATCCCATGTTGTTGGAACTGGCGAAGCAAGATGTCATGTTTTCATATCCCATGTAGTACCACTACCAAAAATATATAATTCTTGCTTAGGGAAGAATGGAGGACACAGTGTAAAAGAAAGAGAGAATCCCTGGCACGTATTCGCCCCATTATAATGGGTTTTTCGAAACCCTTTTTATGGGGAATCTAAAGCACGCAATCCACACAGAAACAATCACGCCGACAAGGAACATAATACCGTTTACGCGCGTCGATATTGTTTGTTTGTGATTGGCGTGCTTTAGATTCCCCATAAAAATGGGTTTCGAAAAACCCAATATAATGGGGCGAATACGTGCCAGGGATTGCCTCCTTTGTTTACACTACGTCCTCCATTCTTCCCTAAGCAAGAATTATATATTTTTGCCACTACGTTGGCACTAGCAGTTAACGCAGTAGAATACCGTTTTACTACGTATGTGAAGATTGAACTTTCCCCACTGACAATGTGTGGTTCGATGCGAGTACAATGTGCGTACATAATACGTTTGTGTTCGTTTATGTCTATTGTTTTGTTTCGTTTGTGTTTCTGTTGTCCATGAGGAAATATTGAATAAAATTTGGCTGAACTCGCGGGTGTATTTTTTGTTACGAAAACAGCTGTTTGTTGACAGCGCGTTTCGGTATCTTTTGAAATTAATTGCGTCGACAGTATTGTGTTGTGTATGTATGTATATGTCGTAGCGGGTTGTTTAGATTTAGGTGGGAGGTTTTCCAATGGCTTGGGCTTGGAACGCGGTAAGGTGGGCTGGTGAAGAGGTGGTGCGGCGGGTTGTACCACCAGTGGCAAAGAATCTGAAAAAGAAAGCGCATGAAAAGGTTAGAAACAAGAATTCC
>JASAMW010007442.1:0-22496 GCA_030247985.1 Epsilonema sp. ZAB3_2
TAGGGCGCCACAGGCCTACCACCTACAAAATTTTCCAGGGCAAGGCTGCCCCTCCTTCTATTTCAACGGCACTATGCCCAACAGGTAGCCACAAGGGTCGGCCCTAAGAATTTACGAGGGCAGGAGTGCCCTTTCATTCCCACAGGTTCTACGTTCGATCTTGTGCCAGTGGGCTGAATAGGCCAAAACCGCAAATTTGATTCTATCTCTAGAAAAACAGCAAATTCGCGCAGAAAAAGGAGGCCAGGATGTGGCATTTTTTACGTAGATTCTGAAAATAAAAATCCTTTTTCAATTTGGCCACTTCCTTGTCGAGTTATTGAGTTCCGCAGAAATTCCTGATTTTTCGCCTTTTTCTTCTTTTTATTATGGCGCGTCGGCAGGAGTCGGCCGAGCAGGCACGTACTCCTCGACGGCCGCCGTGGTAACGCTACACTGGGTGTATGTGTTTCAGGGATCGGTTATCTGCGTCGGATATGCTGCAAGTGCGCAAGGTGATGGAGCACGTGTACGAGAAGATTCTCTATCCTCCTACGGGCGATATGCCCTCCATCAACAGCGACAACCAATCCGCGCAGGCTCCGCCTCCACTTCCCACCAGGATCGAGGAAAAGATACAGCTTTATTGCAATGATCAGGTATCTCCGTCATATACATACGATACTTTACATCGTCTTTCGTGTTTGTCTGACTGTCGTGTTTGTACGCGTACCCAGCGAACGGTACGTGTATATGTATGTTTAGCTGCTGGATCCAAATATTGACTTGCGAACGGTGAAGCACTTTGTCTGGAAACAAGGCGGTGATCTGGTTCTGCATTATCGATCCATGAATAACACTAAGTGACCCGCAATTTTTCGGCGAAATCTCAGCTGTGATAGAAATTTGTTTGATCGCCCAGTAGTCGGCATGTCGTAAACTGTTTGTTTATTGGCTAAAAATGTGAATGTGTACTAAAGCCGTGGAAGTAGCAAATTATGTGATTTAAAAATGCAATTTCCGCCTCAACCTGTCGACTTTGGTCGAGGGTTCAGCATCGTAGCCACTTTTGTCTTCTTTTTCGTTGGTGTCCGGTCGGCCCGCCCGCGTTTTTGTTCCGACGGTCATGTCATTTGAGTTGGAGGTGGAGCCACCTGGCCTGAGATTCTCGGGGGATCTGAAGAACGGCGTGAAGAAAGAGATCACGATCATCAACCCCGCCGCTGTCGCGCAAGAAGTCCAGGTCAGGCACTCGTACCTAGTTTTTTTCCTACCCCAGTTCTCCTTGACCGTGACGGGCATCAAACGGTTGCCGTTGCCCCCACTGATGGCCATATGCATCGCCAATGTCAAAGGGTTTTGTGTTCAGGTGACGTCTACGGACGAGGACTTAATCAGCGTACTTCCGACGACGATCAAGCTGGACCCGAAAGCCTCCAACTCCATCGCTGTAACCTGCACAGCAGAGAAGCTTCCACCTCGTGACGCAGACCACTACGTCGTCCTACACATGGGGGAAGAAAATGCAGCTTGCAAGGCGCTCGGGTATCACATCACACACCTTTTTAAATTTTATCTCTGAAAGGACAAAATTTTGTACAAATACGATACTGCCCATGACTGTGTGCCCCAACATTTTGGTTGCAGTATACCCGTAGCGTTTGGGGAAGAGGAACCGCTGAAGAAGCTCAACGTCTCGACGTACCTCGCATTCAACATCAAGAAACCAGCCGGTAGCGAAGCTAGTAGGAGAAGCGAAGTCAGTAGGATGGGAGGCGAGAAGTCGCAGAAAGGAGTGATGCTGCCGCTCACGTGATATTCATGTCACCTTCACCGCTTGATGCAATATTGTCCAATCCCCATACCACCGACTAGATAGGATTAGTCTAGACTAGAAGCATACTCGCTTGTCGCGTCATATTTAGCAGTTCTTGAAGCACTCAAATGATCGGTTTCTTCTGTCTCTTCAGTGTACGTACAGTCTGATAAATCGCTGCCTATATACGCCTTTCTTTGCACACCAAGTTCCTTGCTTAACCCCCTCCATAATCTCAGATGGCCGCCTGACCGATGTACCCCTTGTGGCCACCCTGCGGCCGTGGCCGCCCATAGCCGTCCGTGGGGTGGCTGCGGCCAGAAAACAATGGCCGTGGCCGCGAGGGGTGTCCAGCGGCCATCTGAGATTATGGAGGGATTCTTATGAATTACTTGAATCGTTCTTGATCGCTGCAAGTTTGTCATTGGCATCGCATGGTTCCGATTGGTGTCCATTTGTTGGTTTCATTCCTATTAGTTTTCTGTTTTCTGATCGGTCGGCTGTGCGAAACGCAATATGCTGCTGCTTTTCTTCTTTTTCTTGAACGTCGTAACGATGGTTGCTGGCACCTTTTCGTGCACTGAAGCAGAAAGGTCGACACAGGAAGCGCTGGTGCTGTCCGGTTTGATTCAAGCGGCGTTATAGGCGCATCCGCACAGACCTTCTAACATTAACTTTTTTAAAATTTTAATTCTAACTTCTAACCTGCTTTTACATGGCTTTTAGTCAACGTACCGTACGTTACGTACTCGTCAGTGAAAAAAATCCTTCTAATTGCGTTGTGAGTGATCAGAGATGACGTTTTTGTCACAAATATTCCGAGACTATGGTACTTCACAAAGCAATCTGTCGTGCTGATGCGCCTTTCCTTATGTCTGCTGGCTCAGGGGCTGATGATTGGTCTGTTGATCGCGACGATTCTCCGTATCAGAGGTGTGATGAAGATGCAGGACGCGGTGGTGATGAGCAGCATGCGCCTCACGCACGTGGCTGCCCAGGTGAAGATCAGCGACGGAAACATCCGATATCTGCTCACTCGATACGGCTCAGAGCCGAATCGACGGTAGTTACAGGAAAGACACAAAGATGGGGGAGGGGGCACGAAGTGACTCATGTATGTATTGTACGTAGGCCTATGTGCTTTCAGCGTATTTACTTATGCATGCCTGTACATACCCTGACGATTCTTCCACGATTTTACCGCTTGTTTTCGTTCTCCACTAACACAATGCGATTTACTACGTCGTATGTAGGCCTACCGTATGTACTCTGCTGTGAACATAAACAATATGTTATTCAAAAACAAAAACCGTGCAACACCACATCCATAAATATCAACGCTGATTGTTGAAAATGAGTGCCGCAAACCTACTGCTTGTTTCAAGCATAAATTACAGTAATCCCGATGAGATAAACGAAAACAACGACAAACATAAGGATGCTGTGTATGGCATAAAAGGTCAAATTCCACTCTTCCTTGTAATGCTTGTCGTGAGCGGTCGCTCCCACATCGTGCAGCTTCATGTCTGGCTCGGGATTACTGAAGAAGCATAGCAGACGGTTCACCAATGACGTCAGCATGCTCATGGATGAGGAAGGGGGAAGCGAACGATTTTGTCGTGCGCACACCCACATGATCAACGTCAGAATGATGCTGAGGAGGTTGACGGATATGGTGAACTCGTAGAATCGAACTACAAAACATGTACGTAAATCATGGACTTTTCAGCAAGTGGAACATAATATCGAACTCCGACTGGCATGGGGTACGTACGTAGGCCTACATAGTACACACATTTGGCTTACAAATTTTGGGCGTGGCGTTTCCCATGCCTATCTGCGCTGTTTTGTTCGCAAGGTACTGCAGGCAGAGATACTGCAGGAGCAGAGCGTAGAGTTTGATGTACAGCTGACTGGTGAAGCTGCCGAAGACCGGAGAAATGAGGATGAGAGTGGCGCAGACGGCCATCGGAACTGTGAGCTCCACCCTCAGTGTGGTAGAAGCGCGACTCAGCTGCAGGCACATTCGCAGCTCCGCCACGCCTTCCTCGTCCCATCCCGCGTCCACCTGAGTGTTCTCCAGCTTCCAGCCGGTCTGGCGATAATATTTCCGGTCTATTTTCACGTCCACTCGGCTGGCGGAGAAGCTGGTCAGATCATGATAGACTTTCGGCTGCAGATGGAAGCAGCAGTCGTGCTTGTCGCTGGGAAAATTCTCCAGATCCACGTCGCAGAACGTCTGCAAGTTGAAGTTCATGAAGGCGCTGATGTTGCCGCCGTTTCGCGCTCGTATCCGCTTGTAATCGGTGAAATCCCCGTTGGAAACGGATGAAGCGTACCTGAATAGTAAACCGAAAGCGATGGTGGGGCATTCATGCAGTACGAGTACATAACGTGCGTATGTGTACATAACTCAGATTCACTTCAGCTGGGGTTGCACATACGTACTTCTGTGAAGACACTTGTGGCACCCAAATATGACTGGCGGTCTGAATCGACAGCGTATCCACGCGCCATTTCGTATTGTCCCATTTCACCCGCGGATCCAGCCACGTCACGTGGAGAAAGCCCCGAATATGCAGATCTTTCATCATGTCATTCTAAAACTTTCCGAATTCCTTTCTTCTAGACTGCCCCTGAAGTCTGAACTGGCGAAAACAGACGCTGCCCTAATTTGCTCATCTGCTATCATCCGATTAGGTTGAACGGGGGGAACTTTTGAGAGTTTCAAGGCTCTTTGAGAAGACGCCCGAAAAAAGTTTTCTCCACAGAATAAGGCTACTATTTCATACTTCTTCAGGAAGAACTCTCAAAACTCACAACTGAGAGATCATTTTGCTCAAACGTGCTAACATGAGGTTTTTTACCAGCCTATTTGGTGTAATTTGATTTACAGCCACTTCAGCCAAAGCGTCATCACCAAGGATAGTGGACAGGGGTGCAACAAGATCGGGCCCCTTGAACAATGGGTCTGCTGCGCGTTAATCTCCTTAGCAAACAAAAGAGTGGCGGATCCTTCTGTGGGGCCTCTGAGCTTACTGAACCGGCTAAAAGAACCCTATGTTATGTACGCAACGCATGCATAACATGCTATAGCGCATGCAAACTGGCGTCGCTCAAAGGTGTGGCTGGCTGGTCGGTCCCCACACAATTTTGTTACATCGGAAGTTTTTTCTTTTTCCAACTACTCACAAGGTTTTGTGCTCTACTGATGGTAAGCGCTTACTATGTACGTATATGTACGTACTGCGTACCTAAATTATGTTGAGACCAATTTTCCACTCAAGATATCCACTTGCACCTCCAGGAGAAGTTTTTTACTTCAAAATTGTTGGAAAACTTAAAAAATAACTCTCATGGCGAAGTATTCCATGAAAAGTACTGTACTGTAGCTATAATGTAGTGTCTTTCTTCACCTTACAGAATAGTCACTTCACGTTGTGTGATTTTATTTTATTTGCTGCTCAAATGTTTACATGTTGTGTGGGGGAAGTTTTGGCCATGCAAGCTTTGGCATACGATAGGTCAATTTTAGAACCTTTTTGCTCCCAGTACACAGGCACGCAATGGAAAGGAGACGGCGGCAAGACAAAAGGATAGCCCAACTAGTCGGACAAAAATGAAAAGGGTCCGAGAGGCAGTCATATGGTTTGCCCATTACCCTCTTAAAAACGAAGGAGTTTTCTTTCCTCCTTGGTTCCCCAGGAGGAAATTTTGACTGGAAGGCAGATTACATAATATGTAGGGTGCGAAAATAGCGTCTTCCGATTTCCAACCAAGCCAATAAATTTGTGGCGATAATATGTTGGCATTGCGGAATCCGGAATACCACAGAACAGACCGACCACCACACCACACCATGTCATTTTACAGCGAATGCATCCTACGTCATATGTACATGAGCAACAATATGTTTCTTGGGATAGAAGATGTACAAGAATTTTTCTGATGTTAGCAAGTTTGAACATCAGGAGGGTAGGGACAAGCCTTACCTATGCTATCACCAGTGTGTGTGTACCTGCTGTACATAACATGCATAATGCTATCGCTATGCACACATAGGGTTCTTTCAGCCAGTCCAGCATGCCCAGAGAGGCCCAAAGGAGATTGGCCCACTCTTTTGTTTGCCAAAGGAGACTAAGGGCGCCGCGGACCCTTTGTTTGAGACGGCGCGATCTGCACCCGCCTATCCATTATCCTTGGTGAGGCTGCATGGCTGAAGTGGTCATAAATCAAATTACAACAAATTAGGCTGGTAAAAAACCTCAGATGTCCGCACGTTTGAGCGAAATGATGAGCTCTGGGCCGTGAGTTTTGAGAGTTCTTCCAGAAGAAGTATGAAATAGTAGCCTTATTCTGTGGAGAAAACTTTTTTCAGGAGTCTTCTCAAAGAGCCTTGAAACTCTCAAAAGTTCCCCCCGTTCAACCTAATCGGATGATAGCAGATCAGCAAATTAGGGCAGCGTCTGTTCGAAAGTCTTCATCAAAACGCTATTAGAAAATATCGAAGTGGACCGTAAGTAGTGGTAAAAATGTATAGTGGCTTACTAGCCAAATATTTTGCAAGGTCATTGCATGAATGGTGACAGAGATATTTCCTTGTTTGTCCCCGTCCGAAGGTGGCAACATTGCGATGGCGTTGATTTGCTTGTACTGCTGGTCAGTGCTTCTTTGAACGCTGTAGTACAAGCAGTGTTCCAGGACCATGTACTTGTGCCTCGGCATATTCACGGTATCTGCACAGCAACACCAACAATAATCTTGTTTGGAAGCGTGTACGTAATCGGATTTTGCTTGGCCACGCGTGCAACCAAGTCGTCATGTCACTCCTCTCTCTTTTTAGCTAAGAAGCTTTTTCTGGCCCACTCTGATGCACTTGAGGGAGAAAAAGCGACCGTGTAGCCGCGGTCAGTTTTCGTCATATTTGCCCTTTGGATCGTGATGTTCTGAGCGCAGAGTTTTGAAGAACTGTTGTGCGCAAACACTATGGATGGGCACGGCACACCCTCCATAGTCGCGGCTATGCACGTATCTTTTAACCAATACAATATGCAGTGGTAATTTATTTCCAATAAAATACAAGGTTTTTTCTGCACTCAGTATCTTTGACTAACAAAATGTTGATACCTGTGATATTTTGTATTTCCACGCAGGGATCTTTCGGACTTGTAATAGGCACCGAACCAGGAGGCATCACAATTTGACCACTGGCAATCATTACCATAATCCAAAACCAAGGCAAGATCGTTTTCAAATTTGGGAACAGCATTCTCTTCAATAGACCACAAAACATATAGAAGAGAAGTGCAGAGAGGACACGAGACAGCAAGAGAGCAAAAACAAATCGTTCTTCCGGTGGTGCCAATCAATCAATCAACCCATCCATCGATAGGCAGACAGAGTCAAGTTGAGTAAAGGAAAACAATGACGTTCTTTCCGCCCTTTTCCACTGCCGGCGATCTCAGTCAAACCTATCGTCACGTCATTTTCTCTCAGGTTGTCGGCGGCACAGCGCTCAAGAAAAGTCAACCACTGGTGGTTCTTTTTACCAGCCAGCCGGCCCGGCCGGCGTACATTGATAGATCGGTTGATCCCTTTGGGCGGCCTCTTTTTCACTGTCGTCCTTTTCTTCCGTGAGACTTTGAGCAGATTTTGTCGCAAATGTCGGCGGGCGCCTTTTGGCTGGTCTCTTTTGCTTATTCCACTAAAGTTCTTTCTCTTGTGGCCGGCGCGACGGATTGGCTCAAAATCCGCCGCCACCGAAGTCACCGCTGCAAAAGAAAAGAAAAGACCCGACGACGACTCTATACTGTAACGCTTCGTGTATAACACCGGGGGATAATATTCGAAAGATGCAAGAGAGGGGCTTGAATGTGTATCCGCCAACATACAATGCACCAACCGTTAGCCACCGAAAGAGAATCGTAAAAGAGCGGGTCTATACACGAAGCTTTACAGTAGTAGTTACGCACTATGTTCAAATGAAAACCTGAGTTACATATGCGCATTTTCAAGTCTAAATATTCCTCAGTCCAGCCCAGTAGAGGTGAGGTGATTGAATAACCCGCGACCACCCAGGCCTCGTTTTCAGTCACCTTCTTCTCTCATTTTCTAAAGACCCGCCCCATTAGAGACACGAAAAAACTGACAAATACAAGGACCGGGGTCTTGACACCTTCCAAACCCGCCGTGTACACAAGCCACGTAAGCTCTGCCTACGCCTATCTCCGTTTTTTGCCATACTTCATAATTCGAAAAGGTTACTTACTGTAGCAGTTTCAGCACGGTAAAAATGCCGTAAAAACGCTTTTTCCCTGGCCTCCCTTTTGTCGCTTTACTAACTCAAACGTCATTTCTGGAAGGCCAATTAGCCAACGCTGGCCATATGAGAGTGCACAGCTGGCTGACAAGAAAGTGCCAAATACTACAGCACCGCCAACACACATACAATACAGTTGTACGTACGAGACGAAATCTACATGTCATTCTCACTGGCATTGAAATTCAGTTTCAATAACCACTTTTTCCTCAATTCAATTCAGGTAGCCTCCGCCTACAAAAGTCGACGACGCCCGAATATGGCGACGGAACCAAAAAAACCACCCACTGATATTCTAACACACCCGTCACCCACACGACACCTGTCACCTTTCTTTCCTTTTCTGTTTTCTTTTCAGATCATACGCCGTCAAAAACGACGCAAAATCACTTCGGAATCTACTTATTCATAAAAGAAAAAGGAAACCGACCCCGTACACATGTGAAATGCCGTAGGAGGAATTTAGCAAAGCGGCTCCAAGTCAAAGTTTACTGATTAGTAAATAAGTAAATCAAATGGCAAAGTAACAGAAAAAATCTCGAAAAGACATTTGATCAGAATAATCAACAACGTACTTACATATGTACTGTATGTACCTACATAATTAACGTACGTACCCTACCTATATAAGATACAGGGATCGGATTTGGAGCACAGCTATGGAGCAATGGAAGACCTGAGATCAAATCGAAAGCAGAACCGAGCTATAGCAAAGTGACGCAAATAAATCACAGAGACAAAACTTTGAAAGGCAACGTACTGTATCTACAAAGGCAAGCTACCGTAAAATTGTGGCGGATACAGACAACAGCAGGCGAGGCGAATCGCAACCAATACTGACTAGCACGTGTACATACAAATGATACGTACGTATCAACCCCTTCCTAAAATAAAAAACTATTATTATGGCCAGCAAAAGTACCATCGTACCCACATACATAGCAGCCAGTAGCAGACAGGAATTACAGCCAAGCAGAGATTGAGGTATGTACTGTACATAAACAGCAGATATTACCTATGGATTCATAGGGTCGAAGTCTGGTCGGCAGAACTGTTCGTCTTCTGGTACGGAGCCAGGACAGTGGTAGAGCGAATGCTCGTTGCACACGTACTCCTTGCGCAAGCAGCGACTGTTCGCCTTGCACATAAACGTCTGGTAGAGTTGGCTCGAACACGCTACAAATGCGTAAAGCAACATAACTTAGCTAGCACGTTCGTAAAGCCAACTGCGAATGTGCCAGTCGGAATACAAACGTACGCACTGCTGTATGGTACTGTGGGGGTAAAGTCCGACCTCAAGCAACTTCTCAACACATTGCTGAACTTCTAGCTCAACGTATCTGCATTATGTACATACATAACTAGGTAGGTATGCAGGATTAGGTTATGATTATTTATTCCGTGCTTGCTGTATTGGTCCGACCTTCCCCACGCTACCCTACAATATTATTCTCAGCTTTTTTACCGGCGCAGGAGCATCCGTCCTCGTCTGAGAAGTCGGGGCAGTTGATTTCTCCGTCGCAGCGAGCGGAGGAAGGGAAGCAGGCGCGATCCGAAGCGCAGTAGAACGCCGCCTCATTATTGAAGCAAGAGTTACAGTCCTCCTCATCCTCCGACCTACATACACACAATCAACAATGTATACATATGAAGATGAAAGTAATGAATTGGTAAAATGAAGCGCGGAAGAGAACTGGCGTCATAACAGATTACGTAGGTACTAGGGTACCCGGACACTGGGGTATTGTCTGGCTGACCTAAGTTGGCAGTGTACATAAGTCACCAGTCAACCCCGCGTGTGACGCTTTAGTAGTTCTTGGTCACTTCTTTGTCAGAGACATTCAGGGACATTTAGTAGCAGCGTAGTAGCGAGAACAGACAATCTCTGGGCAACGGTCAACAAGATCGATTTTCCTTCACTATGTACGTAACTGCCAACACAGGTCAGCGACACAATAAACCCGGACACCTACATGTGTCTCAGCAACCATACGACCGATTGAGACAAGCATTCTACCAATCGATTCCTTGAACTCTCCTCTTCTTTCAAAAGAGCTACCATGTTCATCATTTGCTGAAGCGGCAAGTTCAGAAA
Organism: Epsilonema sp. ZAB3_2; assembly: GCA_030247985.1. NCBI lineage: Eukaryota > Metazoa > Nematoda > Chromadorea > Desmodorida > Epsilonematidae > Epsilonema > Epsilonema sp. ZAB3_2. Next base: position 10,210 of record JASAMW010007442.1, read on the forward strand.
AGCTCTTGTGTCCGGGTTTATCCCACAGTACCCTATGTATGTTCTGTGTAGGTGGAGTGGAGGCGCTCTTACTCGGGACAGTCTCTGTATCCGTCGCATCGCATTTTGCCCGGGATGCACTTCAAGCGGCCGGTGGCCGGGACAGACTTGCGGCACTGGAACGGAGACTCGTCCTGCACCGTCCCACGACACGAGCACAGATCCGCCGCCTCGTCCGAGCCATCCGCGCAGTTCTGCTCCCCGTCGCACAGCTACAACACAACCACTCACCACACGGATCACGCAACAACAGGTGAACATACATACATACTATACAAGCACTGCAAAGTGCCTTCGAAGCATGCGTCTCTTTTATAGCCACAGAGAGAGTTCGCTATGAAACTCAAGTCGTACTGCGTAGTTTGCATGTACTTCTGCAGAATAGGAGTACACGAAGCACGGGCAGAAATCCGCATTTGTGATTCTATTTTACGCAACACGACTTGAGTTCCATAGCGAACTCTCAGTGGCCAGACTATAGGAACGTACGTAGGTACATACATACTAGGTACAGACAGGTACATGTGTCACCTGTCTCCTGGGTATGCAGAGAGCCTGGGTGGCGCACTGGAAGGCGAGTTCTGGGTCGCAGTGGGTGCAGACGCTGCTGCAGGCGGCGACGATGCCGGAGCAGGCCCAGCGCATCGGGTACTCCTTCCCGTCCACGCAACCCAGCGTCTCCACCCGCTCCTCCACTTCACACCCTGCAGCACAGCCCGTACACCCACTACTGTACGATAAACACTCACAACAGTGCCGCACGTCCGTGCGTGCCAACAAAAGAGCGTGTGCAAGTCCGGTGACCAAGTACAAGAGGGGAGTTTGAGAAATTGAGCTGTGCAGTCAGATGGGACGTGCGATAAGAGGGGCGTAATCCCGTTCTGCGCTGCGTGTTCGACTCACGCACTGGCTGCCCAATTTTTCAAACTGCTTCTCTTGTGCTTACAATTTACATGTCTTAATAAATGTATGTATGTATAAGCAGAATCATACAGGCTACAAATAGTACATACATGCACACTACATCTCACTCATTAGCTCTTTTGTCAAAGCTTCAGCACGTTGTTCACCTGTACATACATACATACGTACAGTTATGTACCTAACCATGCACCAACTAGTAGGTATTGATGCTGTACGTACATAGCAAGAATGTATGGGCATAACCATAGCTGTGTCTTTTACGTACATCCGGGGCAGTTGATCTCGTCCTGGTGTCCGTGGCAGTCGGGGACTCCGTCGCAGAGCTGCGCCTTGCGGATGCACTGTCCGGAGGGCTGTTGGCAGAGGACGGAGTCTCTGCCGGAGCAGAAGTTGCAGGTGCAGGACGCCTCGTCGCTGCCGTCGCTGCAGTGCACGGCGCCGTCGCACCACAGCCACTCCGGGATGCAGCGCTTGTCGCTCGCGCAGAAACGCGCCCCGTTGTGACACACTACACACGTACACACAGTCGAAAAGGAAATTTTGCCAGATGTGCCAGGGAATCGAACCCTGGACCTCTCGCGTTCCAGGCGAGCGCCTTAACCACTTGACTACACACCTGGATGACCTCAAGTCACACAATTTCCCCTTTCCACAGCTCTTCATTCGGTACTACTGTGACGTGCCGCCTTCCGTATGGCGATAGCCGGGCCCCGAAAAAAGGGGAGAGAATAGGTCGGAACGGGAATCGAACCCGCTACCTTCGGACACAGCTGTGAACTTTTAGGCACACGACCACGTGCCGGTCCACGGACAGATGGCTAAACTCGCCTTACATACCTAGAACTAGTTTACGTAAATACAGTACACTACTGGCCTCGGACGCTATTGCCACACCTACGCACAGTACGTAGCACTACATGCCACCCACTTATACAGAGCGTCTGCAGTACTCCATAGTAGGTGGGCAGCTTACTGTCGGGCGAGGTGCAGAACTGTTCGTCGTCCTCCTCCGGACACTGGGCGTCCCCGTCACACATCCACTCAATCGGAATACAGATGTCCGCGTTCTTGCACGCGTATTCCGTACCCGGCTGACAGATTGCACCTATCAACAGCAAGCATGGCGTACGGACACATATTCGCAGCAATATCAACTTCATTTTCATGATACAGAACACTAGAAGCTGCGCATTTTACACTGAGATACGGGCGCTTACGGCAGTAGAGAGTCTCATCGAGAAGAGTGGGGCAGTCGCGCTTCTTGTCGCACAACACTTTCCCTCGCAGGCATTTCTTCACTCCATCCGCTGTCCCGATCTCCATGGGACAGAAGAAGGACGTGCGACAATCTGAGAGACGCCACCACACAACACCGCCATCAGTATGCCCGTACAATACAGCAGTTGTTGTGACGACGCAGTACAACAGTGCAAACATACTGTACATAGGCTCGAAACAAATAAGCGTTTATCTATGAGCTCGCTCACCTTTGCATTCCATTTCGTCGCTTCCGTCTGCGCAGTCTTGAATACCGTCACACACCTTCAGTAGACCCACCCGTTCCTTCTAAAACATGCCCACAAACATACAATGTACGGTACCTATGCAAACGCACTGTACAGGGTGTATCAGAAGTAACTCTCCGGATGTTTGTGCTTATATCTTCACAACGGAGTGCCACATTCAAATGCGGTTTTTTGCGTTGAATAGCCAAGGCTTCAACGTTGATGCAGCCAAAATTTCAGCTTCCTAGGCCAACAGGAAACGGCTCAAACAGCTCGATTTGCAAAGCGTCAATTTTCACACATTTTTGCAGGCGGCCAGGTACAGATCGGCTCCAGTTTTTCTCTCCCCAATTTACCTAACCCAGTTCTCGCCTCAGTTTTCCTTCCGCAGTTTTTCTCTCGCCGCGGTTTTATCTGGAGCACAAGTTTCGGCAGAGTTTTCCACCTCCGTGCCTATGTCTTGCAGATTCAAACTTGGCAAACAGTGTTACAGCCAAAATTCGGTCATCCAAGCTTTTCCATGGGACGCTGAAGCCATGGTGATCAAATTGACGTCTAACTTCGACAAGGTTGCTCAAAAATGAAATAAAAATTAGCGTGGAATGGTGAACAGACTTGAAAGTGCGAGAAAAAGCGAAAATGGCAAATTCGTTGCCCCGCCTCAGTGCCCTGCTTCCGTTTTGCGCCAAAAAAGGCGCCGCAACTTTGACCGCTTACAGCGCCATGACAAGACAACCTAGGAAGCTGAAATTTTGGCTGCATCAACGTTGAAGCCTTGGCTATTCAACGCAAAAAACCGCATTTGAATGTGGCACTCCGTTGTGAAGATATAAGCACAAACATCCGGAGAGTTACTTCTGATACACCCTGTATATCCACATGCGTGTAGACTGCTGTACATGGCTGGCTATGACTACGTGCTTTTTCAGCACATACAACCTATTTGAGTAAAACGTACAGTGTTCTTGCAAGCGAAGTCGTATCCGGTGCAGTTTGCAACGGGCGGTGGCTGCGGTCTCCATACAGGCGGCTTGGTAGTACTCCTCTTCTTCTCTGTTGTAGTGCTGGTACTCTCTGTCGTCATGGTCGTTGTGCTGGTGGATGAAGCAGCGCTCTCTTCTCTGCTCGTTGCCGTTTCTGCTGTGGTAGTGGTAGTGCTGCTACTGGTGCTGGTGTCTGTAGTATTCGTGGCGTTCCAGTTCTCCATGGGCTCAGTCACGCTGACAGTTGTGACGTTGATTGCGGTGGTGTTGGCGGTGGTCAGATTTTGCGAGAATGAAGTGTTCAGAAGGCCGCAGTCCACGAGCATGAGTTCGCAGGATAAGGCCAGACCACTACTCTGGTTGTTTGCGTCGCCGCTGCTGCAGTTGAGTGGGCCGAAGATCTCCTCCAGGCCCTCGCAAGTGTCGTCGTAGGTGCAGACGTAGTCACAGCCGTACACTGAAAACCCCAAGCAGAATAGAGCGGTGTGTGTAGCTGTAGCCAAAGATATGTGACAAGTTGGCTACGTACCGTACGTGTACTAGCACTAGGTGTGTACTCTTCATCTCTGAAATGACAGATGATGGAATTGAACACACATCCGTTCAATGAACGTACGCGCATACCTATGTATGTACGTATCATTCAGAAATGTACAGTACACACCTAGTGCTAGTACACGTACTGTTCGTAGCCGACTTTCCACATACTTTTGGTTACGTACAAATATGTACGTACGTACGTCAAGTACAGACGTTTTCCGTAATGGTATGTAAATCAGACTAACCAGTCCTGGGGGCTGCAGTTGGAGCTGTGGGTGGACTCTTGACGGCTTCAGCTTTCCTCTCTCCTTGCATCGTCAGAACAATAGGCAGGATGATCACCTGCTCATACGCAGCGTCACACAGTGCATTTTTGTGCGTACAGATGATAATATGATAGTGTACATACAGAGTGGCTACGTCTGTGCGTGCTTGCTAGAGCTTACAAGCAGAAGAATGATGACCAGCCCAATGGAGGCGAGTATGATCTTGGGTCGCGTACAAAAACGGGAGGACTTCCTGCAATACAAATCTGGTACACACGCGCAGTGCAGTACTTTCAGAATAATGCACATCTGTTCCAGAAATAGTTAGCTCTTTGTGCAGGATTGGATGACATCAGTCAGAAAGCTAGTTTAGTAAAGCTAATTTCTGGATCATCCTGTACCATCGATGGGGCTTGAAGTCGGTGTCTGTTGGATCTCGCCGCTCAGCTCGATAGGCCGTCTCTTGCTGCTCGTAGTGCAGAGGAACCGGACGAGAGGGTGTCACCTAAAAAATGACGCAATCTCCACAACATCTAATGTACATACACATGCGGTCTACCGTACGCAGTACCGCTTGGTTGAAGTCACTTTTGAAATTATGCCGCGTTCACCAGAAGTCCGTAAAATCAGTAACATCCGTAAAAACGTATTTAGGTTGTTTGCGGTATGCCATGTACTCCTAAATACGCTTTACGGATTTACGGACGGACGGACGTACGGATTTACGGACGTCTGGTGAATGTGGCATCAGTCAGCGTTGCACGCAAACTACGCAGCACGGGCAATCCATACCTTATTTTCATCGCAGAGACAGACTACCACAGTAGTAAACGTATGCAAATTTCTTATGACACGACAAGGTCTATTTTCAGGACTTACAGTATCAACAGGCGTTCTGGAAGGTGAATATGCTGCTGCTCTGCCCAAGGAATGATCCAATTCGCCAGGAATCGACATGATCCTTCCTCTGTTCTGTACACCACAGGAAGAGAAAGATAAGAAGCAAAGTCGGGCGAGTTCCTTTCCGTTCCTGCTTCCACAAACTCAGAAAAGAACTCAACCACACATACAAACAAGCATGAGCAAGCATGCACACAACAGGAACAAAACAGGATCGCTCACCTCTTGCAGTGATTCACCAATCCACTTCCAAAACCGTGTCCTTCCTCTTTCTTTCCTTTCAGTCTTTTTCTTCTTCCTTCTTTTGGCCACGTCTGTCTCGTCCTCGTCCCGTCCCGTCGTTCGTCGTTGATAAGTCGTTGTGGTCGTCGTGTCGGCATCTTTTATCTGCGACGTCGACGTCGACGCATTGAATTTGCATACTAATGTCGCTTGCACACTTGTTTCAAACCACGTATCGCGGAAAAAGAAATAAAGCAGTTAACTCCTCCCGGATTTCAAAGTCTCCGACGCCAACTGGTTGTTCAACCAACCGTTGACAACCGATATGAAGGAGTTGTGCAACCGTTGACAACCAACATATATCAGTTGTGCAACCGTTGACAACCGTTGCCATGGTTACGCACTTGTTGGTTGTCAATGGTTGCACAACTGCTATATGTTGGTTGTCAACGGTTGCACAACTCTCCATATGTCGGTTGTCGATGGTTGCACAACCAGTTGGCGTCGGAGACTTGAATCCCGGGAGGAGTTAAAAATTGATAGATATGATCCAAAACTTTGAGCATCTAGAAACGTTTTCCATTCCATCAGTCCAAAGCTAAGGGTGGCCAAAATTTTCTTTCGCGTTTGTGCGTGTGCAAGGACCTTGGTTTGGTGCGCCGTGCCGGTGCGGGTGCGGTGCGGCGTGCTGAGCGTCGCGCGGGCGATTCCGGAGGAATCCTTGTTGGCGTGGCGCCAAAACTGTGGCGAAATAAGTAATCGAAATTTCTTCATCACTGAGCTGCTTCACCCTTATATGGCGCGCTCACCATCAATCAGTTTCATCTTCTTCAAGAAAGCAAGGAAAGAAAGGAACCGCTGCTCTCTTTCCTGTTATAATCCGCTCGTTATCGAAGCAGGTAGAATAGCGCGGAAATGGAAAGGAACCACTTGATATCACGGGTGGTCTTCAGCAGGAATTCCGCGCCGCCATTTTACCTTTGATCTTTGCGGGATACGGATAGGCTACGTTACGTACCGTACGTACGTTATACGTACATACACCCAACCCACTCATCATGTATTCATATGCGGTGCGGTGTCTAGATTCGGCTCTGCAAACTACCAGATGATCCTTCTCATTGCTAGACCCCAGGCAGATCAGGCGATATTTTGGTCCTTTTATTTAGGCTGTGTGTTGTAAGCCTTCCATTTGCTTGCTTGCTATAGTTTCGAGATATTTTGAGCTTTGAGAGAGGAGGATGAGCCAGTGATTTATGACCTTTCTTCGCCTCATTTTGACCGTTGGCTTAGAGCACCTGGACGGTATGAATGAGGGTGCGATGCTGTGGAGTCGGAGTGTGGTCCCATCTTTCTCTTCTCATTTCTTCTTCCTGTCCTGACTGACTGTAAACTGGTCTGTTCTGTTCCTGTGACGAAAGACGTAGTAAACCCTCCTATCCGTGTCATTCCCACGCCTTTTGTGCGCTTCCCTTCGTCTAATAATAATCCCTGCCTGGAGCTGAAGCGATCGTGCCCTCTACCGTTTGTCCTTTTCCCATTGGCGTTGCTTCTTGCTTTAGCGTTGTTTGTGATTGCTTCAAAATCAGTGAGAAAATCTGCGCGCTTTTCTTTTTCTGTTCTGCTCGAGGTGTTTGAAGTTACTGGGCGCTGGGCGCTGGGCGCTGGGCGCTAGGCGCGGAGGGGTTAACCACTGGGCGCTGGGCGTTGGGCGCTGGGCGGTGAACAGTAGCATCTATTTTGCGCAAGCGCATGAACGTACTTAGGTTTAGGCTTAGGCTTAGGCTGAGGCTTAGGCTTAGTCTGAGGTGCACCTTTCTGCATGCAATTCATACCAAAGCCTAAGCCTTAGCTTTAACCCTCTTCGAAATCCCAGGTGTCCGCGTGTCCGTAGACAGCCGGCGGACGGGGTTTGCCCCGTCCATAGACGGGGTTTGTTTCTGAAGAAAAGAAAGTAATTCGCAGTCGAGCAACAGCTAACTTTTGGAGATAGGCTACTTTTCTTCAGAAACAACCCCGTCTATGGACGGGGCTTTTCCGCGTGTGGACACGCGACTGATTTAAAGATACCTAAGCCTAAGCCTAGCCCCAACCTAAGCCTAGCCTTAGCTAAGCCTAAGCATGTCCATTATGCGCTTGCGCAAAACAGATACTACTGTTCACCACCCAGCGCCCAGCGCCCATGGTTAACCCCTCCGCGTCCAGCGCCCAGCGCCCAGCGCCCAGCGCCCAGTAACTTAAACACCTTTCTGCTCGAGCCGACGAGCGGTATCGTACTATTTTGCTTGAGCTGCGACTGATGAAATAACCATGTTCTTGTCTTTTTAGCGCCTCAGCTGTTCAAAATGGCGGAGCAAACGGATGCTATTGTAAAGTGCGCGGTGTGTAGTCGAGCTCTTTGGATCCCTTTCGGAAGTGGAGCTGATTATCGGCCAGGTTTCATCTCATGTTCTATGCCTACGAAATTGGATCACGGAGGAAGCCGGAACGGAATATCCCCACGTGCTAAAAAACACCTCCAGTTCCTTGAATGTGAAGATCCTCGTCGAAGAGGTAAAGAATAAAGATCCATACTATCCCATCTGTAGATAATTGCCTGGAACACTACTGAACCCATAATCTGAATTACTACGCATTGGTGTTGCTGACGGTGTGTGTAACGTACATGTGTGCAACAGTAGTTCACGTACATACAAACGTTGCTGTGTCAATCAGCAAACAATGCCCTGTTTTGCCCTGTGAAAGTACTTCCATTTTTTGTTTCTGCTGCAGCATTTGGGAGTGAAGAAGGAGCTGGCCACCTCAAGGAAAAGTCTGCAAGATGCCTTGGGCAGGCTCAAGCGTAGCGACGAAAAGCTGGATCAGGCCAAGGATGATCTGGTCAAGAAGGAGAAAGAGCTGGAGGACTTCGAAGAGTCTTCCTACAGGGTACGAGTTTTTAGAGAGTTTTTATTTAATTTTTTTGCAATCGGACAATGGGCTAACCTAACCGGACGCCAAGCTCTGTTCCACCTAACCTAAAGATTTCGATACAAGCACAACATACAGCTGGGTCGGGTTATGCACTGGTTTGAGTTGTGTACAATGATGGTCTAATAGCTACTTGGTTGCGGGTGTCCCGAAATCGATTTTGCGTGAAGTAGTACATAGGTAGCAAGCTCTCATTTACTTTTCCGCGATTCCGCAATAGTATTGTCGGAACGCGTTCTAGCAAATGTACTATTTTGCGCCAAACCTATTTGGGACACCCGTAAGCTAACTTAGCTAACGGACTCCCGTATCAACTTGCACTCTGAATATGGCTTGAGATTGGACACACCGAATCTTTTCTAGTCAAGGGAAGAGGAGCTTTCTTCTTGGAAGAATGCGGTGGGGCAGTTGAGGAAGCAGAAGGAGGAAGCGGAGGTTCAGTTGGAGCAGTACCGGAAAGACGTGACCAAGGTGGCTGAAAAGCAACAGCTGGACTTGAATAAAGCGAATGAAGAGCTGAAGAAAGCGAAGAGTGATCTGGAGGGGAAACAGCTGGAAGTGGATCTTTATTCTTTACCTTGGAGCGAGGATCTTCACATTCAAGGAACTGGAGGTGTTTTTTAGCACGTGGGGATATTCCGTTCCGGCTTCCTCCGTGATCCAATTTCGTAGGCATAGAACATGAGATGAAACCTGGCCGATAATCAGCTCCACTTCCGAAAGGGATCCAAAGGCTCGACTACACACCGCGCACGTTGCAATAGCATCCGTTTGCTCCGCCATTTTGAACAGCTGAGGCGCTAAAAAGACAAGAACATGGTTATTTCATCAGTCGCAGCTCAAGCAAAATAGTACGATACCGCTCGTCGGCTCGAGCAGAAAGGTGTTTTAAGTTACTGGGCGCTGGGCGCTGGGCGCTGGGCGCTGGACGCGGAGGGGTTAACCACTGGGCGCTGGGCGCTGGGTGGTGAACAGTAGTATCTGTTTTGCGCAAGCGCATGAATGGACATGCTTAGGCTTAGGCTAAGGCTTAGGCTTAGGTTGGGGCTTAGGCTTAGGCTTAGGTTAACCCTCTTCGAAATCCCAGGTGTCCGCGTGTCCGTAGACAGCCGGCGGACGGGGCAAAGCCCGTCCATAGACGGGGTTTGTTTCTGAAGAAAAGTAGCCTATCTCCAAAAGTTAGCTGTTGCTCGACTGCGAATTACTTTCTTTTCTTCAGAAACAACCCCCGTCTAGTGACCGGGCAAACCCCGTCCGCCGGCTGTGCGGAGACACACAGACACCTGGGGCAAAGAGGGTTAAAGCTAAGGCTTAGGCTTTGGTATGAATTGCATGCAGAAAGGTGCACCTCAGACTAAGCCTAAGCCTCAGCCTAAGCCTAAGCCTGGGATTTAAGTACGTTCATGCGCTTGCGCAAAATAGATGCTACTGTTCACCGCCCAGCGCCCAACGCCCAGCGCCCCGTGGTTAACCCCTCCGCGCCTAGCGCCCAGCGCCCAGCGCCCAGCGCCCAGTAACTTCAAACACCTCGAGCAGAACAGAAAAAGAAAAGCGCGCAGATTTTCTCACTGATTTTGAAGCAATCACAAACAACGCTAAAGCAAGAAGCAACGCCAATGGGAAAAGGACAAACGGTAGAGGGCACGATCGCTTCAGCTCCAGGCAGGGATTATTATTAGACGAAGGGAAGCGCACAAAAGGCGTGGGAATGACACGGATAGGAGGGTTTACTACGTCTTTCGTCACAGGAACAGAACAGACCAGTTTACAGTCAGTCAGGACAGGAAGAAGAAATGAGAAGAGAAAGATGGGACCACACTCCGACTCCACAGCATCGCACCCTCATTCATACCGTCCAGGTGCTCTAAGCCAACGGTAAAAATGAGGCGAAGAAAGGTCATAAATCACTGGCTCATCCTCCTTCTCTCAAAGCTCAAAATATCTCAAAACTATAGCAAGCAAGCAAATGGAAGGCTTCCAACACACAGCCTAAATCAAAGGACCAAAATATCGCCTGATCTGCCTCGGGGTCTAGCAATGAGAAGGATCATCTGGTCGTTTGCAGAGCCGAATGCTTGACACCACACCGCATATGAATACATGATGAGTGGGTTGGGTGTCTGTACGTATAACGTACGTACGGTACGTAACGTAGCCTATCCGTATCCCGCAAAGAGTCAAAGGTAAAATGGCGGCGCGGATGTCCTGCTGAAGACCACCCGTGATATCAAGTGGTTCCTTTCCATTTCCGCGCTATTCTACCTGCTTCGATAACGAGCGGATTATAACAGGAAAGAGAGCAGCGGTTCCTTTCTTTCCTTGCTTTCTTGAAGAAGATGAAACTGATTGATGGTGAGCGCGCCATATAAGGGTGAAGCAGCTCAGTGATGAAGAAATTTCGATCTACTTATTTCGCCACAGTTTTGGCGCCACGCCAACAAGGATTCCTCCGGAATCGGCCACGCGACGCTCGGCACGCCGCACCGCACCCGCACCGGCACGGCGCACCAAACCAAGGTCCTTGCACACGCACAAACGCGAAAGAAAATTTTGGCCACCCTTAGCTTTGGACTGATGGAATGGAAAACGTTTCTAGATGCTCAAAGTTTTGGATCATATCTATCAATTTTTAACTCCTCCCGGGATTCGAGTCTCCGACGCCAACTGGTTGTGCAACCGTTGACAACCGACATATGGAGAAGTTGTGCAACCCGTTGACAACCAACATATAGCAGTTGTGCAACCATTGACAACCAACAAGTGCGTAACCATGGCAACGGTTGTCAACGGTTGCACAACTGATATATGTCATTGTCCAACGGTTGCACAACTCCTTCCCGTGTCGGTTGTCAACGGTTGGGTGAACAACCAGTTCGCGTCAGAGATTTAGAAATCCGGGAGGATTAACTGTTTTATTTCTTTTTCCGCGATACATAGCTTTGAAACAAGTGTGCAAGCGACATTAGTATGCAAATTCAATGCGTCGACGTCGACGTCGCAGATAAAAGATGCCGACACGACGACCACAACGACTTATCAACGACGAACGACGGGACGGGACGAGGACAAGAAGCAGACGTCGCCAAAGGAAGGGAAGAAGAAAAAGACTGAAAGGAAAGAAAGAGGAAGGACACGGTTTTGGAAGTGGATTGGTGAATCACTGCAAGAGGTAAGCAATCCTGTTTTGTTCCTGTTGTCTGCATGCTTGCTCATGCTTGTTTGTATGTGTGGTTGAGTTCTTTTCTGAGTTTGTGGAAGCAGGAACGGAAAGGAACTCGCCCCGACTTTGCTTCTTATCTTTCTCTTCCTGTGATTTGTCCAGAACAGAAAAAGGATCATGTCGATTCCTGGCGAATTGGATCATTCCTTGGGCAGAGCGGCCATGTATACTCGCCTTCCAGAACGCCTGTTGATACTGTAAGTCCTGAAAATAGACCTTGTCGTGTCATAAGAAATTTGCATACGTTTACTACTGTGGTAGTCTGTCTCTGCGATGAAAATAAGGTATGGATTGCCCGTGCTGCGTAGTTTGCATGCAACGCTGACTGATGCCACATTCACCAGACGTCCGTAAATCCGTACGTCCGTCCGTCCGTAAATCCGTAAAGCGTATTTAGGAGTACATGGCATACCGCAAACAACCTAGATGCGTTTTTACGGATGTTACTGATTTTACGGACTTCTGGTGAACGCGGCATAATTTCAAAAGTGACTTCAACCAAGCGGTACTGCGTACGGTAGACCGCATGTGTATGTACATTAGATGTTGTGGAGATTGCGTCATTTTTTAGGTGACACCCTCTCCTCCGGTTCCTCTGCACTACGAGCAGCAAGAGACGGCCTATCGAGCTGAGCGGCGAGATCTAACAGACACCGACTTCAAGCCCCATCGATGGTACAGGATGATCCAGAAATTAGCTTTACTAAACTAGAGCAAT